>JASPKZ010009792.1:872500-1037936 GCA_030220185.1 Diploptera punctata
TATGTGTCTCGATCTTTCTTATCCTTGTATCTTGAGCGATAGCCCCTGCATACTTGTAACCACTGATCCGATGATCATTATATAGCATACCTGTCTACAATGGAATTAGCGAATCAAAGTGCGCAGAATTTGTAAACAGACTTGCCATATCTCACTATGAATGGTAAAAGTAGGCAACGTATTAACAAATATAACAGATAAAAATAATAAATAACTAAATAAATAAAGCCTGATATGTCCCTTTAGGGCAAAGGCCTCCCTGTACAGGGGTTAAGCTCTATTTGAGAGTGTCACCCGGTGAGCTACTCCGTGGTGAGAAGTTGACTTGGATGTAGCACTTGGTTTGTATACACTGTCTGTTCTGTGATTAGTTAATACACAGTTGACTCTCCATCGTTCTCCAGCTTTTCCTGCATCTGGCGACTCTGGACCATTGCGCCCCTGCTCGTTCTTTGAAGATGTCAGCCCATCGTCGTCTTGGTCTTCCGCGCTGTCTCTTGCCTGTGTACGGGTCCCACATGGTTGTTTTTATTGTCCACCTGTCGTCCTGTATTCTTGCGACGTGGCCTCCCCACTTCCATTTTTTCCTGATGGCTTGTTGTGCGGGTTCAGTTGTTGAGGATATCGCTTGAAGTGTTGTATTCGAGATTCTGTCCTTCAGAGTTATGCCTAAGATTTTCCTCTCCATTTTCCTTTGGCATACTTGGAGTGTGTACTTCAGTTTGGCAGTAAGATTCCAAGTTTGGCAGCCATATAACAGTGTTGGAAGCATATAACAGTGTTGGAAGAACACAGGTTTGTAGTGTTTCCATTTTGAGTTTCCGGTTGAGTGACTTGTCCAGCAGTATAAATTTCAGTGACCAGAACGCCTTCCAGGCGAGAGCTATTCTTCTGCTTATTTCCTTCTCTACTTTCTGATGGAAGGAGAGTAGTTGTCCTAAGTATATGTACTCACTTACATATTGAAGATCCTTTCCATCGACTTTGATTGGGTTTTCCGGACCATTAGACATAATTTGTGTCTTGCTTTTGTTCATCGAAAGGCCTGCAATTTTGCTAGTTTCTGAGAGCTCTTGTAGCATTGATTGGAGTTGTTTAGGGGATCTGGCAAACAATACCACGTCGTCAGCGAATCTTAAATAACAGATACATTCAGTAATTAATAGGATGCTAACATTTACAATAAAATTAAAATCAAACACAATAAATAAAATCTGAACTAAGCCACATGGTGGCAATAGAGAAGTTTGGAATACCTAAATCTCTTACACATTTTATAAAAAGAATGTATGATTGTAAAGCAAGTAGTGAGGTTGGATATAGAGTATCCTCAGAATTTGATATAACAAAAGGATTAAGACAAGGATGCGGGATGTCACCAACATTGTTCAAGATATATTTAGAAGATGTATTAATGAAATGGAATAAGTCATGTAGGGGAATGGGAATCAACATTAATGACCATTTACTGCACAATTTATTATTCGCTGATGAGCAGATTATAATAGGACAAGATAAAGAATATATAGAATGTATGATTAGAAAGTTGGTAGATGCATTTGAGGCAGATGGACTGAAGATAAATTATATTAAAATCGGAGGAAATTCAGAAGACCTACAAATAAATAATATGATAATTAAACGTGTTGAAGAATTTAAATATCTTGGATCTATAATAGATAAATCAGGTACTTGTGAAAAAAATATTATTAACAGAGTAAATTGTGAAAGGAAAGCGATTAGATTCCTGAATGGTCTTTTGTGGAATAAAAATTTGACCAGAAAAACAAGAAAGAGATTATACAGACAATAATAGAAAGTATACTTACATATGGATCAGAAAGCTGGACAATAAATGAAAGGATGCAGAAAAGAATCTTGGCGACAGAAATGGATGGATTACGGAGAAGTATGAGAATATCCAGGCTACAACATATTCGAAATACATCCATCAGACAAGAATTGGATGCACAAGAAACTTTTATCGATAGGATAACAAAGAGAGCTTTACAGTGGTATGGACATGTACAACGGATGTCGGAAGACCAGTGGCTTAAACAGGTGTCGGATTGGATGGTACCAGGCAGAAGGAAGAAGGGGAGAAGTAGGAGAACATGGTATGAGGGAATATATGATGCCATGGAAGAAGGACAATGGGAAGATAGGAATCTCTGGAAAGCAGGAATTAAGGGCAAACTGATGTAAAGTGGAAAGCCTATATTAAGTATTAAGTTAAGTAACTAAGCCACGTACTTGTATTTTAGAAAACTAGCAACGTTGTAAAATATATTGCGGGTGAGTTTGAGTTTAATACGTTGCTATGAAAACACAGTTGTCAGAAGTCCAGAGATCAGTTAATGCAACTGTTATATAATGTAATATCCTCAACTAGTGTCCAACTCAGGTTCGGGTCGTGGGATGAGATGAAGCCCCTATATTTATAGAGTTCTGTGAACTACTAGGGTGCCGGCCGACCACTCCTGACGCACCGTCACAGGGACGGATGAACGAAATGAAACGAAATGGATGAGATGAGTGTGGAGAAATGGTGGAATGAAATTTATGGCAGGGGAAAACGGGAGAAACCCCGAGAAAAATCTGCTCACGCTCTGTTTCGTCCACCACGAAACCCACATGGAGTGAGCGAAACTCGATCTCGGAATTCCAGCGATGAGAGGCGAGCGTCTAACCGCTTGCGCCACGGGGCCGCCAAGTGGCACTGTAATGTGTGGAAATTTGCTTCTCGCCTGTAGGTGACCGGCCCAGTCATTGGTTTATAAGTTCCATTGGAGTATAAGTTCTAAAAATGTGTAGGGGGGGGGGGAGAATAAAATAATGAGAAAAGAAACGTGAATTCAAGAATTTATGGGTTACTTTTTGTCGTTTCTAGTGCGATAAGATACGTATCGAATCAGTTACTAGGAGTGGGTATCCGGTATTTTGCCACTCTAATGTAAGTATGATTGGTAGAGAACTTTATTTATTGGGAACATGGTGGTGGTGGTGCGATCGTCTTTCTTTCAACTTTAATCACTTGACGGCCAGCCGCAGGGACAGTTTCCGGAGTGATTTTCTTGCTGAAATCAAGATACGGCAGCAATTTCTCCACTTTTATCTCGCCCTTTACACACAGTTTCAAATTCACTCTTCACGTAAAAACTTCATTTATTACATTTATTTAAATTTACATTTACATTGGCTATACTATTCGCGAATAATATTGTATTAAACAAATAAACATAAAAGCACTGAATTTCTTTTAAAGTAAAGTAAAGTAAAGTAAAGTGATCCCACAACAGGCCTCAGGAGGCCCTTGGGGTAGTAGGAGGTTAAGGCTCCCACTTTTTTCTAGACAATCAGCACTTTATGTCAGCCGGGTTGTCAGCCCTGCGTGACGGCCGCCTTTACCCCCAGAACAAGCGTCTGGTACTCATTTCCGTTAGAGGCTGAGTCGACCCCAGGGCCATAGTGCCGCCAGAGGGTTTGGGTCAGTTTAAAAATCCTGACCCCAACGGGACTTGAACCCTCGACCCTCCGGCTTGTAGCTCAGTGCCTTAACCACTACGCTACGGCGTGCCCACTGACTAAAATCCAATGTGAAAACTATATTCAATTAAAATATTTTTAAGAACAACGGCCGTGGTTTTCAATCGTTATTTGATTTTATAATTGAAGAAACTTCTGCTGTTGTTATTTCTAACAGTTCTCGATCATATATCTAACAACTAAGGTAATTTGCGATGTAATTCAAATATGGGCGTTAAAGAGTGAAACTATTTTCCTCAGAGGCTTATTTTTTTAACTTATACAGGGGAAAGCAGGGAGAAAAAAGCTTAGCCAGTGTGAGAGAAGGAAATAACATTAGTTTTCCGCCATAACTGCTTTTTGTAAACAGTCCAGGTATAATTATGTTTTGTATGGTTCATTAATTTATTGGAGATTATTGTGTTCGTTTTTGTAAATGTAACAGTACATGGTCATGTAATGTTCAATTTTCCGGCAAAATCGTAAAGAGCTGAAATAAGACGTGGTATAAAACAAAATGTGTGTATGTTGTTAACCAAGGAATCAACCTGACTATTAGGAAATGAATACATTCGCAGATACATGCATGCATGAATGCATAAGACACAAGTACTTAAATGAATATCCTTAATTCGTGTCCAACTCAGGCTCGGATCGAGGGATGAGATGAGATGAAGCCCCTATATTTATAGATATCTGTGAACTACAAGGGAGCCTTCTGGACACTCCTGACGCATCGTCACAGGGGCGGATGAACGAAATGAATGAGATGAATAGGATAAATAGTGGAATGACATTCGTGGCAGGGGAAAACTGGAGAAACCCCGAGAAAAACCTTCCGAAGCTCCGTGTTGTCCACCACGAAACCCAGATGGAGTGACCGATACTCGATCTCGAGAACTAGCGCGCAGCGGTAAGAGGCGAGCGTTTAGCTGCTTGCGCCACGGAGCCGCCTTTACAAACACTTACGCATACAAATATATCGGTAATTATGATGATCTAGAAGATGATTTCCGGGTTGTAGGCCGTGGTCTCGAGGCTTGAAGTTCCCCGACGTTTCGCCAGAGACTGCGTCTGGCTTCCTCAAGGGTTGTCTCAAGACAACCGGAGAACTTCAAGCCTCGAGACCACGGCCTTACTTACTTACTCACTGGCACTATCGAACCCGTAGGTTCATGGCCGCGCGGACATAAGCTCTCCATACATCCCTATCCTGAGCTAATGCTTTACAATCATTCCCTGTATAATCAACTTCCCTCAAATCATAGTTAATGTTGTTCTCCCATCTCATTATTGGTCTACCAACTGGGCGTTTTCCCTCTGGTTTTCCTATAAGAAGCCTCCATGCACGTCTTTCATTCCCCACACTCGCAACGTGTACTGCCCATCGCAGTCTACTAGACTTAACTGTTCTCATTATATCTGGCTTCCTATAAAGACCATGTAGTTCATTGTTATGTAGTCTTCTCCATTTACCTGTCTGTTCATCTCTCTTTGGTCAAAAAAATTTTCCAAGAATTTTATTCTGAAAAATTCGTAATCTCATTTCCTCCCTTAAAGTAAGAGTCAATGTTTCGCACCCAAATAATACAACTGGTAGAATAATAGTTTTATATATTTTCAGTTTAACGTTTTTTGAAAGGAGTTGTGAAGTCAAAAGTCTACAGCCCGGAAATCTTCTTCAAGATCATCATAGCAACTCCGGCCGTGAAAATCATAGTCAATACAATATCGGTAATTGTTAAAATTTGTAATTACAGAACTTTAGGATACTAAAGTTACTCTGATAGAAGAATAAAACACGTAATCAGCTACCTGTGGTGCGGTGTTGGAGTGAATGCTTGACGTTACATACAGCATCAAGTAAACTTACACAGGTGTTGGAGTGAATGCTTGACGTTACATACAGCATCAAGTAAACTTACACAGGTGTTGGAGTGAATGCTTGACGTTACATACAGCATCAAGTAAACTTACACAGGTGTTGGAGTGAATGCTTGACGTTACATACAGCATCAAGTAAACTTACACAGGTGTTGGAGTGAATGCTTGACGTTACATACAGCATCAAGTAAACTTACACAGGTGTTGGAGTGAATGCTTGACGTTACATACAGCACATCAAGTAAACTTACACAGGTGTTGGAGTGAATGCTTGACGTTACATACAGCATCAAGTAAACTTACACAGGTGTTGGAGTGAATGCTTGACGTTACATACAGCATCAAGTAAACTTACACAGGTGTTGGAGTGAATGCTTGACGTTACATACAGCATCAAGTAAACTTACACAGGTGTTGGAGTGAATGCTTGACGTTACATACAGCATCAAGTAAACTTACACAGGTGTTGGAGTGAATGCTTGACGTTACATACAGCATCAAGTAAACTTACACAGGTGTTGGAGTGAATGCTTGACGTTACATACAGCATCAAGTAAACTTACACAGGTGTTGGAGTGAATGCTTTACGTTACATACAGCATCAAGTAAACTTACACAGGTGTTGGAGTGAATGCTTGACGTTACATACAGCATCAAGTAAACTTACACAGGTGTTGGAGTGAATGCTTGACGTTACATACAGCATCAAGTAAACTTACAAAATAGATTCATTATTCAACTTTTAACATTCGAACATGGTGGATAATTTTAATAAAGAACGTTACCTTGGACACACAATAGATAAACATGTAGAGGGTAGAAGGCAGAACTCCACCTTGTTTCTGAAATCATACAGTAGTGCATTCTTTATGATATCATGACGATTCAATGAATCTGTGTATCCTTGCCAATTCCCACAGCAATTTTCATAACATTGTGTTTATGTATTGTCGTTCAGATCAGCTGAAGAGCACAATGTACTCACTCACTCCATAAAAACAACGGTCCCTCGAGATAAGCTTCAGTTTTGATTTAAAATGTATCTACAAGCTTCATATTTAGTTGTGTGTCGATATTACATTTTGACATACACACGTATAGGTATTTTACATAAATGCATACATTCTTACATAGACATGCATATATAATATGCATACAAGCAAGGTCATATATACATACATGCTCATACTAGAAACATACATATGCATTCATGGGTATATATATCCATACATAGTAATTCTGCCCGAGGGCAGGTCTTTCACTGCATTTATAACATTTTCATGCTATGCTTTGCAGCTTTACTGGGGAATTATAGGTGTGGTAGCTTCCCGTTGCTTTCCACACTGGTGAAGGATGATGATGATGGTCGGATGATTTTTGGAGATCGTTGGGCCCTAAGCTTCCTGATATTTGTCTTACAGGCGAAGAAAAACACAGAAAGAAAACATCACACAGGAGCCTATCCCGACCGGGAATCAAACCCGGGCCCGCTGCGTGACAAGGTAGCACGCTACCCCGAGACCACAGTGATGGACTATATATACTTAGTCACGCAGCGGGCCCGGGTTCGATTCCCAGTCGGGACAGGCTCCTAGGTGAGGTTTTTCCGGGGTTTTTCCTCACCTGTCAGACAAATGTCAGGAAGCTTAGGGCCCAACGGTCTCCGAAAATCATCCGACCATCATCATCATCCTTATCTTTATCATCATCATCTTTCACCAGTGTGGAAAGCAACGGGAAGCTACCACACCTATAATTCCCTAGTAAAGCTACAAAGCATAGAATCAAAATGCTATGATTATAGTGAAATACCCTCGGGAAGAATTATCATGGAATGGAATATATATATATGACATGAAAATCGAAATAAATGTCTGAACTGGGATTTGAACCCAGACCTCTAAATTTATACTTCAGTGCGCTACCGATTATGCCATCCGACAATCCTAGCACAAACATTTATTTTTAGTTATAGGCCTATATATTCTCTACCATGAGAGGTAGCGAGAACTCAATCTTACTGCCCTCCAGTGGCTACTGTAACAAGTAAGCATATAACATCTAAATAAAGCGTCACTGCTATAAAGTAAAAAAAAATCTTTGAATTGCTTACTTATAATGTTACGACAGTTAGAATGGTGAAATAAACAGCAATATAAAGTAGAATTCACCAAGTTGCCATTTTCTCTATATGCTCTATGTGTGATCCTCGTGTTATTACACGCTGAATTGTGTGAAATTCTAAAAGACGCAGAACGCTCTTTCTTCTCCTCTGTTAGCCATTTTCTCATTCTCTCTCATTGTACTGCCTGTTGGCGTAAATTGGCTACTCCCGTCGTATTTAAACAGAATTTCACGTTTTACTTTCTATTTTTTTTTTTGTTCCATCACTCTCTCATAACATAGAATACCGAGAAATTACACTGGCCAACATGATTGTCTCATGGGTACCAACATAACAGAAATAAGACAACTAAAAATAGAGGAAATAAACTCAACGATAGAGAAATACAGAACAAACTGGAAAGAACATTTGCAGAACAAACTGGAAAGAACATTCGGCAAGGATGACTGAGAATAGAATACCAAAAACAGCATACAACTATTCACCACGAGGAAGAAGCTTAGGAAGACCAAGGAAAAGATGGAAAGAGCAGCAATTTGGAGCCGGAACAGGCTAGTAAATAAGCCTAAACCGCGAAGAAGAAGAAGAAGAAGAAGAAGGGTACCAACAGTTGTATTTAATGCAGTTTTTATCGTGTTTTCAAATATATATTCGGAATTTCTCCATCACCCACAGTTTTTTTATTTCAATTAATGTATTTAAATAATTATTTTTAGTAAACTTTTTTCGTCCATTTGTCCATTGTAAAATGAAACCAAATGAGCTAACTCAAATTATTTCAGCTATGGATAAGAGATATCAAGGCAAATGGAATCCTAATATGCAGGCCGATTATTGTTGGAACATCAAGAAGGATGCTCCATAGGCGAAAAATATCATCGTCATTTCTTACTTTCTAGGTGAGCCCGAATGTTCGAATATTGTGTAGTTACGAATGTAGAAAATATTAAAGTGTTTGAAAATATAAATTCCTGTCTCTCGGAAACCTTGCGTGATGGAGAAAAACTGATATCATATTTGAATTCAGGAGAAAAAAATACTATCAGAATCACATATTTTTATTTCTGAGACAAAAAAAAAATCTTTTTGTTGCTCAGTGTTATAAATGAAATCAGAGAGGGAATTTGTAGTAACCCTGTATAACGTGGAGTTCGGAGGAGTAAGGACGATACACAGTTGGATTAGTTTGGTTACCATATACGTACTTCACAGCTTATCAGTTCTTTTATTATATTCGTTGCAAATCCGCGATTAGCATAATTTGCTTCTCTAATTTAATTCAATACGTAATTTTCCAAAACTACCACTTTCAAATTTGCCTGTTCTCTTCCAAGCTTATGAAATGTAATGTGGATCTTTCCGCAAATGCAAAATACCTGTATCACAAACCGCTGATATAAAAAGAATATTAAACATTGTCTATGATATAGACCTATTGAGTCAATATCATATTGTAATTTTCCTAAATAATGACATTTTTCGTCTATTGGGGATTCCGGGACTTAGCTCCGAAAGAAAAATAGTTTCTTCATCGACATAGTTATTATAATCTTAAAGAGTATGATGTATTATACCGAGATATACTGTGAAAACCATCTGTTATCTTATTTGTCCAATATCACCCCTAGCGGATAATTGTACTAACACTTTTATACTCAAAATTGAATGCTCTTTCCATTTCCGTAGAAGAAAACACACCATCCCATTAAAAAAGTAACTTGACTTTGAAATATCGTTGAGAATGGCATTTTAAGTAGGAGTCCAGGTCACTATCTTTTGTCCTCTTATGAATACTGCAAATTTGGTATGAAATTTTGTTCGATTTTTCCCTTCGTTTCGGAGCAAAATGACGACACTCTAAATGCCTCATCCTATATATATATATATATATATATATATATATATTATATTCTCTTTAATTTGCTTACTTGTTATAGTCAGCTACTAGGTGGCAGTGAAGACCGAGTTCTCGCGACATCTAGTAATAATGGAGTATATAATGTATATAAGAAAAATAAGTGTTTGAATTGGAATCGCCTGGTGGTGTAATGGATAACACGCTGGGATACCAACCCAGAGATCCGGGTTCGAATCCCGTCCAGGCATTTATTTTTCTTATCATGTCATATTAAGCTTGCATTGATCAATGTCAAAAATGTAATTATAACATCGATAAAACGTCACTGCTATAAAGTAAAAATATTCTCTTTAATTTGCTTACTTGTTATAGTCAGCTACTAGGTGGCAGTGAAGACCGAGTTCTCGTGACATCTAGTAATAATGGAGAATATAATGTATATATAAGAAGAAATAAGTGTATGAATTGGAATCGCCTGGTGGTGTAATGGATAACACGCTGGGGTACCAACCCAGAGATCCGGGTTCGAATCCAGTTCAGGCATTTATTTTTCTTATGTCATATATATATATGATATGAAAAGAAAAAAGAATGCTTGAGTCGGGATTTGAACTCGAGTCTCTAAAGTCTGTACCTTTAGCGCTCTAACCAACTGAGCTACCCAAGAATTCCAAGACAAACATACAATTTTCTTATACATGTAGTATTCTCAATTCACACAAGAGGTAGCGGAAATATCATTCAACTACCATCTAGCGGCTAACCTAACAGTTAAGCAAATTATTAAAGAGAATATTTACTTTATAGCAGTAACGCTTGTATATATAGATATTATAAATATATTTTTGACATTTGGCAGTGAAGGCAAATATGATATGAAAAGAAAATATATGTGTGTGTGTGTGTGTGTGTGTGCAATAATTATGTATTGCCCATATACCGTAAACGGTATGCCGAAGTTGTGCGTAAATTGAAAATAAACCATATCAGTGCCATCTATTCGCCCAGTACGGAACCCGAAGCACGGAATGTACAATGGTTAATTTTGTAGTTCATACACATATAGGCCCTACTGCAGCTCATAAACCGTTTCACTTGAAATATTCAGTATCTCGCGTCATTATCGATAGCATTTTATCAATATTTTAAGGCCCTACAATATAGCTTTGGCGCGTACAGCCCTTTTTTTAAAAAGGAAAATTGTAATACCTCGAGGAATATAGCATCTAAGTGCATGGCACTTTCATAGTTA
This sequence comes from Diploptera punctata, assembly GCA_030220185.1. Taxonomy (NCBI): domain Eukaryota; kingdom Metazoa; phylum Arthropoda; class Insecta; order Blattodea; family Blaberidae; genus Diploptera; species Diploptera punctata. Next base: position 883,145 of record JASPKZ010009792.1, read on the forward strand.
CGAAGATAACAAATTAGCTCTTTCTCTGAAACGTATCCGAAACAATCAATAATAGGCTTTCCATTTACAAAGAAATAAATTTATAGGCCTAGTGGCCTGTTACAAGGTCTAAACTGGGCAAAAGAGCGGGGCAGAGAAGTCAAGCGTATGAAATACTTGAGATAGTGTGACAGAAATTTTGGTTTAAGTTTTTGTACCATCTTCTCAAATCAAATAGTCATCATAATTTTACACCATTCATGAAATATAGGCCAGGGTTAAAAGTCGTTTTTATGGACGTCCAGGTCTTCATCGTCCTCGTGGGCGATACCGAAAAACTGCATTAGGGATCCTAGTTACTGACATTCAGGATATATGTTTTAGCCATCAGCTTCTGTAGGTGGATGTATTTTCTTCTAAAGGTTGCATATGGAGTTCCTTTAAAATAGGAACCCTGCAAGTAACTTGCCCGGAATGTGTTTCTAATGTTTATTTTTGTTTTAGTACTTAATAATAATAATAATAATAATAATAATAATAATAATAATACTTTATTTTGGCTGGCAGAGTTAAGGCCATAAGACCTTATCTTCCATTCAACCAGCGAATAGTAGAATTATACAAAAGTTACATACATATTACAATTTTAAGATATTACTAAAATACAGACTAAACAAAATACAATGATGATGTGATATAATACTAGCTAATACTAACAAAAATATAGAATATAATAAAATTAAAATGATACAAAATAAAGTAAGTAGCTTCATTGCTTTTCTTTTTACACGCTTTATATTAGCTTGACCTGTATCTATGTAACAATCTTTTAACACGATTTTCACCCACTTAAAATCATTGGATCGACTTAAAACTTTGCATACTTGTAAAATACCCGTGACAATATAATAATTTCATATTTGTTTTCTAAAATCCTGTCAAGAATCATCAGAAAATAAAAAAAAGTGCCTTTGTATCTATGTAACGGAATTTTTGAACACGGTTTTCACCCACTTAGAAACATTGGATCGACTTGAAACTTTGTGTAAAGGACCCGTGACAATACAATAATTTCATACTTTGTTTCTAGAATCTTGGCCAGAATCATCAGAAAATAAAAACATTAAAACTGGTATAATAGGTTGCGGACTTGTCGACTTTTTAGTTAATCGTTGTAAGAGCTCAGTTGGTAGAGCGGTACACTCTAGTGGTATATAATTTCTGTAATCCATAGGTCGCTGGTTCAAATCCGGCTGGGAGGTTTTTTTTTTTAGAAGAGTATTATTTTCAGCTCATACTACAATTAGAATCGAATTTAAAGATATTTACATGTCTATCTTATTCTGTAAAATATTAAAACTAAAAAATAAATAATAGTTTTAAAAAACTAAAACAACACTCTTTATTAGAAAACCGAACTAAAAAAATGAAAAATAATTTTAATTTCCAACATGCTTGGGATAAATAATTTTACCATCAAAAGCGTGGGGTGCTTTTTATGATTTTTACATTTTCTTCTTAGAGACTTTACTTTTACCAATATCTGTTTATTATCAAATATATTAATTGATAAAGAGCACCCCACGCTTTTGATGGTAAAATTATTTATCCCAAGCATGTTGGAAATTAAAAATATTTTTCATTTTTTTAGTTCGGTTTTCTAATAAAGCGTGTTGTTTTAGTTTTTTAAAACTATTATTTATTTATATTTATCTTATTTTCTAATAGCAGTTTAATGAAAATTGCACATAATCTTGTGTTTTTTCAGTTATCCTAATAGTCCCATCTATTATTCAAATAGCCCCGCTCATTATTAGATACTTATCATGTGGAGGGCAAATAGAATAACTGCGTAGCTTGAATAATTTAACATGTATTGCACCCCACTTACATACTGAGGAAGACAGTAGTAGGGCAATATTACTGCACATTTCAGTTCTAAGGATTAGACATATTTTTCGGATAAATTGCTAACAAAGTTGAAATTATTGAAAGAGCCCTGCTCTACCCTAATTACGCAGTTTTTTTTAGATTCAATAATCAAACGAAAATTTGTGTATAATTGCAGGGAATCGAATCTTGGACCATTGTACGGCTAGATATACATGATAGAACTGTATTTAAGCTACACAGAGAGCTATGCTATGGTAGTAAGCTTATAAATAATGGACATACCAATATGCGATACATTTATTTCATAATACACAATACCCAGTCCCGGTTAATAGATGTAGGACAATTATTTGAATTGTTACAATGAAATTAAAAAAGAACTCCGGTGGGGCGTATTCGTTCGGTTGATTAAATATAAAAATTGAAAATAGATTAATAACTGATGGCATAGGGGGTGCGTTTTAATTTTTCACATCAAAACTTGAATATCGTTTAAGATAACCTATAGTCGTTTCTCGAAACTGAATAACTGAATAGTATATCTCTGTATAAATTCATTTTAATTTCAGTGAAAAAAAAAATTGCAAGATGGTTTAACTCTTAAATTAGCTATGTATCCTGTAGGATAGATCAATTGGTTTGTTTAATTTAATATTTTTAATGAGACTGAAGAAAATGAAATAAAAGAAATTACATAAATGTATGTAGAATTACACAATATACCTAATAACAACAGTTATCTTTGATTTCGATTTCTCCAATGCTCTTCATAATATACATGAACTCAATTATTAAAGAATGGAGACTACAACCACATGGCAGTATACCACTTAGTAGATTCTATAATTTAGACACCCTATTATTTGCAGATGACATTGTGTTTATAGCGAATTCAGAAGATGACCTACAACGTTCATCAGTCCACTTTTTTCACCAAATTGCAATAAACTACAACATGGAAATCTCAACAGAAATATCTAAAGTCATGGCTTTCCTAGGAAAATACTCGGTTCGCAGTAAAATTGTTATTAATAATAATATATTAGAACAAACTAATACATTTAACTATCTCGGATACCAAGTTACACACGTATAGGAAAAATATTTTAGTCAAAAAATTATAAAATTTAACAGAGTAACAAGAATTATAAATAATATTTTCAAGCCAAACACAGTACAGCAACACACACGAACTAGAATTTACAAAACACTGGCCAGACCCATATTATGTTACGGCAGTGAGGCCTGGACAATTCGCAGTGTAGATGAACAAAGACTAACTGCGGCAGAAATGAAATTTATGAGACGTACTGCAGGTTACTCAAGAACAGACCGTAAACGGAATTCTGAGATTCTCAAAGAATTACAAACAGAATCAGTCATGGAATATGTACAAAAATACAGAAATAACTGGAACCCTCACGTAACAAGAATGAGCAGAACAAGAATACCACGTCAAAAATCGTAAATTACCAGCCACCAGGCATGAGATCTTTGGGCAGACCCTTCAAACTTTGGATTGAAACCGTAACAGACCACTAGGTCTATCGCATGAAATGAAGAAGAAGAAGAAGAAGAAGAAGAAGAAGAAGAAGAAGAATATATTTGATTTTGTTTTCACTGCGGTTCGCCACATTTAAATAACTGACACGAGAAATTAGTGTTTTGCCAGTTTAAGGATTAATAAACTTTCAAAAAATTCATTATCAAATTTTATTAATTGAATCATATTTTAAAATAGAAATCGGGCTATAATCAAAATTTGAAAGTAAATTAAATATAGTACGTTTTCTTCGTCAAATTGCCTAATTAGGAATTTAAAAGGAAATAAGTATGTAAAAGGTCGGCCGCGGTGGACTAGTGGTTATGCTCCTTGCCTCTGGTCCCAAGGATCGCGGGTTCAAACCCGGCCGGGGTCGATGGATTTTTTAGGACGGAAAAATCCAAGGAGCAAATCCTCCGGGAGGGACTTTAAGCCGTGGGTCCCGAGTCTGAAGATTTTCAGGCTCGTAAAAAATCCTTAAGCCTGAATGAAAAGGCCTCTAAGCAAAATTTACCGAATTTTCCCGTCCGAGTACTACCTTGGTTTCCTAGATGTCAGTATGAGGCGGAGCGCTGACCACGTACCACTCAAAATGACATCTATACGAAAACAAGTGTAACTAAATTAGTGTGGTTCAAATTCTTCCCTGTAGGGGGAGAGCGCCTAAATCTCTGTAAAGGAAAAACATAGGCTTACAATACAACAAGTTTGTAAAATAGCGGTTATGAACTCTTAAAGTGACACGTTCCATTAGAAATACTTGTGTGTTGCCGATTCCTATTAAATTTACGTACAATAATTTCGTCTGATATAATGTGAGAGTGTGTTTCCTTTTATTGAAGATAAAGCAGAAATGAGTCGTAGAAATTCAGTATATAATGGAAATGGACAGCTAATGACAAATGAGGGAAATTTTGAGGAAGTGGCTGAATTCAAATACCTAGGAACAATAATCACAAATAGGAATGAGATGCAAAAAGAAATTAAACATAGGCTCAATTCTGGAAATGCATGCTATTATGCATTGCAGAGACTTTTGATGTCCCAACTCCTTTCAAAAAAACATTAAGCTGAAAATATATAAAACTATTATTCTACCAGTTATATTATATGGGTGCGAAACATGGACTCTTACTTTAAGGGAGGGAAGGAGTTTACGAGTATTTGAGAATAAAGTTCTTAGGAAAATTTTTGGACCAAAGAGAGATGAACAGACAGGTGAATGGAGAAGACTACATAACAGTGAACTACATGGTCTTTATAGGAAGCCAGATATAATAAGAACAGTTAAGTCTCGTAGACTGCGATGGGCAGGACATGTTGCACGTATGGGGAATGATAGACGTGCATGGAAGGTTCTTGTAGGAAAGCCAGAGGGAAAACGCCCAGTTGGTAGACCAAGAATGAGTGGGAGAACATTAACTATGATTTGAGAGAATTAGATTATACAGGGAATGATTGGAAAGCATTATGTCAGGATAGGGATGTATGAAGAGCTTATGTCCGCGCGGCCATGAACCTTCGGGTTCGATAGTGCCAGTGAGTAAGTAAGTAAGTAAGTAAAGCAGAAATGAGAGAACAGGATGAGAGAAGTTTGAAATATATTCATGTTAGCTGTTGAAAAGGGATTTACATGGCCACTGTTCTGTGCCTATGGAGTTTATCATGTCTAGAATATATCATTGCTCTTATGGAGCAATTCTTTCTAGTAAACGTGTCCTTTTATGTGAGATTGATTTATTGTTTAATTCATTTTAAATAAATAATTTAGCAAAATAATTTCATCTACAACTTTGCCAAGAAGGTAGTTACCCGATTTATGGGGAAAAAATACCATTATGGAACGTATAATTACAGAGCAAGAAAAAATACTTTTTTTTTGTCCCAGAAAGAAAAATATGTGATTCTGATACTACTCGTTCTCCAGATTCCAAATATGATATCGGTTTTTCTCCATCACGCAAGATTTCCGAGAGACAGGAATTTATAATTTCAAACATTTTAATATTTTCTACATTCGTAACTACACAATATTCGAACATTCGGATTCACGTAGAAAGTAAGAAATGACGATTTTCTGCTATATTTCGCCTGTGGAGCATCCCTCTTGATGTTCCAACAGTAATCGGCCAGCATATTAGGATTCCATTTGCCTTGATATCTCTTTTCCATAGCTGAAATCTCCTGATGAAAGTGTTCCCCGTGCTCATCGCTCACTACGCCAAGATAATAAATGGACGAAAAAAGGTTTATTAAAAAAAATTATTATTTAAAATAATTAATTGAAATTGAAATAAAAAACTGTTGATGATGGAATACTCTCACGATAATCCACCGAGGAAACATTGCAGCTAGAATAAATATATTTGAAGACCTTGAAATTATAAAGGAAACAAACAACTCGTCACTTCTTAATGAGAACGCACCCCAGTCAAACCCATTACACGAGATCGTCAAAAACAAGTCAGTTGCTGCTACAAACAGTTGGAGTGTACATCACCGTATACAACAGCAACGAGTAGCGGAAGCTCAACCTGCCGAAGATGGAAGATAACTTCCGAAAGAGGCTCCAGTTAATTTTATATTCAATATTTTAACAAAGTTGAGGACGAAGGAACCTATCAATAGGTACATTTTAATTTTTAACTATCATCATATGACTCCACCTCAACGGAATTTGATATGAATTTTACTAGTATTGATGTAACAATTTAAGCCCGCATTTTATAAAATTAAGAAAATATGTTAAGACTTTTCGATTGATCAGTATAGGATGACACTATTGGTGCAAATTTGAATTTATACCCATTATCTTGTTACTTGCAAGTAATTTCACACGCACCAAAATCTTTATAGTCTAGTGTTTCCGAGTCATTTGCGATCAGACCACAGGACATTTTTTCTTTGAAGGGGTTTATTCCTAAAGTATGTATTTGGGTTAAGTTTTTGTTTAATTAATGTTGCACTTCACATAATTCTGTGTATTCACATTTTTGGAAACCGTATTATGGGTTGCGAAATATCATACACAGCGTAAAGAGATATAAATAACAAACTAAATAAGTTTAATTATATAAAAGAACACTAAAAAAGAACTTTGAAAAATAAAGCCAGGAAAGACTCTATAATGAAATTATACAAGACAATGGCAGTGCCTATTATTACTTATGGATCCGAAACATGGAGAGTGACAACACAACAATCTGCCAGAATACAATCTGCTGAAATGAAATTCCTCAGACCAATAGCAGGATATCAAAGAACAGACAAAAAACATAACACAGAGATAAGACATTAACTAAAAGTAGAGGAATTAAACACAACAATAGTGAAATACAGAACAAACTGGAAAGAACACTTGGCAAGAATGACTGAGAATAGAATACCAAAAGCAGCATACAGCTATTCACCACGAGGAACAAGAAGTTTGGGAAGACCAAAGAAAAGATGGAAACAGCAGCAATTTGGAGCCGGAATAGGCTAGTAAATAAGCCTAAACCGTGATGAAGAAAAATATTAACAGGTATTATGGGTAATTCTAAATTGAAGATTTGACACTCTTCATGAGAAAACTATTTTCATAATTTTATAACGTTGAGAAATGCAATAATTTTAGAGTGATTCTGAGTTCAAATCTCTACGTTAACCTGAATAGGATATTTACCGTAGAGGCCGTCAATGTTGAATAGGAACATAACAGTATATCAGTGATGTAGAAGATGACGGCATCCTACAGTCAGGGTATATCATAATTCAAAACCGCCTCTAACTAATGTTTTTGTGTCCAAACTTCCACGATATTCATCTATGGGCTACCATTATACAATTTTCCTTGACAGTTAAGTTTTCTTTTGCACCAGTATTCTTTCTTGATCTTTTTTCATCTTTCCTCTTCTCACAGGTTTCAAATCTGATAGATATTTTACAACCGCTGTTTTCTTCCTAAACAGTTTTCGATTCTCAAGCTTTACTAATGTATCATGAATTTCGTATTTACTTTATTATTAATAATAATAATTATTATTATTACTATTATTATAGTCTTTATTTTGTCATTATCCATCTATCCACAGTAATTCTCTCCGAAGGTAAGTCCGTCACTGCAATCGTAGCATTTTCATGGTTATTCTCCCACCTCATTTGTGGTCTACCGATTCGGCGTTTTCCCTCTGGTTTTCCTACAAGTAGTTTCTAAGCACCTCTTTCATTCCCCATTCGTGCCACGGAACCTGACCATCGCCGTCTACGAGACATAACTGTTGTTAAATCTGGCTTCCTATTAAGATATAAAGATCTTGTAGCTCAATGTTATGCAGTTTTTTATTCATCTGTCTGTTCATCTTTCTTTGGTCCAAAACAATTTCCTAAGAGCTTTATTCTCAAATACTCGTAATCTTCATCCTCCCTTAAAGTAAGAGTCTCATGTTTTGCATCCATATGATATAACTGGGAGAATAACATTTTTATATATTTTAGTAATCGGCCGCGGTGGACTAGTGGTTATGCTCCTTGCCTCTGGTCCCGAGGGTCGCGGCTTCTAACCCGGCCGGGATCGATGGATTTTTAGGACGGGAAAATCCAAGGAGCAAGTCCTCCGGGAGGGACTTTAAGCCGTGGGTCTCGAGTCTGAAGATTTTCAGGCTCGTAAAAAAATCCTTAATCCTGAATGAAGAGGCCTCTAAGCAAAATTTACCGAATTTTCCCGTCCTAGTACTACCTTGGTTTCCTAGATGTCAGTATGAGGCGGAACGCTGACCACGGACCACTCAAATGACATCTATACGGAAACAAGTGTAATTAAATTAGTATGGTTCAAATTCTTCCCTGTAGGGGGAGAGCGCCTAAATCTCTGTAAAGGGAAAACATGGGCTTACAATATATATTTTAGTTGGTTTTTTTAAAGGAGTTGGAACAACTACAGTTCCTGTAATGCATAATAGCATGCATTTCCAGAATTGAGCCTATGTGTAAATTCTTTGTTGCGTCTCATTCTATTTGTAATTATTGTTCCTAGGTATTTGAATTCAGCTACTTCTTCAAAATTTCCCTCATTTGTTATTAACTGTCAATTTCCACTATATGAACAGTAATTACACTGACAAACTTCAGGGATTGATTCCTGACTTGAAATCAAGGAAAAAAGGTCTTATAAACACGTCTCCGGAAATGAACGATGTACGTGCAACGACATCAAATCGTTCCGGAACACAGTGCATAGTATAATCACATCCACGTCACAACAGACGTTCAATGTGGCCATGGGATGAAATGCACGCGTTCACACTTCGTATCATGGATTTCCTCACTCTTTCGCATGTTTCGGCCTCTCTCCGAATAGCGTCACAGGCGACGTGGACACACTGTTGAAGGGTATGCACATCAGGAACTGGTTCAGCATACACAACAGTTTTCAGATGTCCTCAGAAGTAAAAATCCAGGGAGTTTAAGTCCGATGATCTAGCAAACCATGCAACAGGGCCGAGATGATAATGTCATTCGTCAGTGTCATCTACCGTGCAACGATACATTTATGGACCCTTATTCATAGGGCATTTTTCCTCCATTTACAGTCAGGAATCAGTCCCTGCAGTTTCTCAGTGTAATTAACCCATTCGCTTCAAGTTTAAATTCTCATAGTCATTCTGCGCGAGGGCAGGTCTTTCACTGCAATCATAGCATTTTCATGCTATGTTTTCTAACTTTACTAGGGAATTATAGGTGTGGTAGTTTCCCGTTACTTTCCACACCGGTGAAGGATGTTGATGATAAGGTTGATTTTCGGGAACCGTTGGGCCCTAAGATTCCTGACATTTGTCTTACAAGTGAGGAGAAACCCCGAATAAAACCTCAACCAGGAGCCTGTTCCGACCGGGAGTCGAACCCGGGCCCGCTACGTTACAAGGCAGCACGCTACCTCGAGACCACAGCGGTGGACATGCTCAATATATTTCTCCCAAAACTGAATTTAAATCACCGTAAATTATAATTCAAGACGAACAAAATATAACGGTACTTGGAATCTCAATAAGGTTGAAGACCGAAACATATTCCTCTACTATTCATAAATGTTAACAAAAGATTACTCTGTCAAAGGGTGAAATATTACGAAATATATAACAGGCAGACTTAAACAAGTGCGCCTCCACTTCTGAGGCGAATGGGTTAAAACCCGCTCTGTATAATGTATTTGTACGTGTGAACATAGTCCGAAGCTTCTAAGCATCGATTTCAATTTCCTGATACATTCACACAGAACAATTAACTGAACTGTTTATTTTCCCGAGCCTGAGGTTTGATTTCTTATTTTATTCATTCGAATATTATAATATTTTCTGGATCCATCCATAGTAATTCTACCCGAATGCAGGTCCTTCACTGCAATCATAGCATTTAAAAGAAAATAAACTTAAACTTTTAAAGTGCAAACTAATAATAATAATAATAATAATAATATAATAATAACCTTCTTCTCCTTCTTCTTCTTTTCATGTGATAGACCTAGTGGTCTGTTACGGTATCAATCCAACGTTTGAAGGGACTGCCCAAAGATCTCTTGCCTGGTGGCTGGTAATTTAAGATCTGACGTGGTATTCTTGTTCTGCTCATTCTTCGTACGTGAGATTTCCAGCTGTTTCTGTATTTTTGTACATAATCCATGACTGATTCTGTGTGTAATTCTTTGAGAATCTCAGAAATCAATAATAATAATAATGATAATAATAATGATAATGATAATAATAATAAAATAATAATAAAATAATAATAATCAAGTCCGGATGAGAAAGGAGGAGGGGGAGGAGTAACACCTCGTTAAAAACCTAGGTTCAGCTGACGCGGCTGATAGAAACATGGTAGACCAAAGCCAACGTGGATAGAGGGAATTAATTACAACATGAAGAAGAGAAATATGACAGAAGCAGACCGCAAGACCGGGAAGTGTGGAAGAAAAAAATTATATTTTGGTTGAGGATAACTGTGTATATAACAGAAACAATCCTGAAATAATTGTAAGTGTGGTAGCTTCCCGTTGCTTTCCACACCGGTGAAGGATGATGATGATGATGATGATGATGATAATAAGGATGATGATGGTCATATGATTTCGAGAACCGTTTGGGCCTTAAAGTTTTCCTGACATTTTTTAAGAATTAGAATAAGAATAAATTTTATTTACAAATAAATGTTATACACAGTATTGACACCCGAATGAGCAAGTGCTCGTGCTTGGGTGCAGTTCAGTTACATGAATAATACAAATAGAATATATACATATAAAGTTAGGGGCCAGTTTCATTTTTACATAAATTATGGCACATACAAATAAAAAATAATAATGTATTGGGAATAAGACTTATTCTAACAAGAGACATAATGGAATGGAGAATGATATACATAAAATAATATAAATCATATAATGTAATGGATTATAACAAATAATACAGAAGAAAGTAATTAGTTATATGTTGATTTATTATAATATAAACAAAAATAGATGCTTTATATTTATTATTTTAAAATATTCAAATGATTAATTTTATTCACTTAATTAATTAATTAAAAATTATTAATTTAATTGCTTTTTTGAAACTAGCTGTGTTTAGTTTACTTAGTTCTGGATTGGATCTAATTAATTCATTATATAATTTGGATCCTAGATATCTACTATGTTTAGATCCAGAAGTTGTATACATTTTGCAACATGTAGAAAATAAGTAGTATTTTGTCTGGTACTGTAAATACTTCGATTGTGCTCTTTAAATTCGTTTTTATTTTTATGAAAATAAGTAAGCAATGTATGCTTAAATATTTGTTTAATACTTGGCACGTTGAATTCTAAATGAATTAAATTTGTAGGGTTTCTGCAAGCAGATTTTTATGATTCGTTTTTGTAGTAATGTTAAAGGAGAAAGAATAGAATTTGCGATTCCACCCCAACCTAATATTCCGTATTGGATTATCGATTGAACCAGAGCTAAGTAAACGGTTCGCAATACATACATTGGTAAATATAATCGAAGGATGATAAATTTGTGAATAGTTTGTCTTACAGGTGAGGAAAAACCCCGATAAAAACCTCACCCAGAAAAATTGCCCCGACCGGGCCCGCTGCGTGAGATGGCAGCACGCTACCTCGAGACCACAGCGGTGGACTATTTTCTGGATAGTGTGTATTAATATTGGCTTTGTGGTGAGGTAGCTCTAGTGATTACAGTATGGTAATGGTGAAGTAGTGGATATAACGTGTGTTTGATTGGATTGATTGGAATGTACATAACACAATAGTGAATATAATACAGTGTAAGTAAGTTGATTATTGACCGCTCCGGCTCGGCCCCTGATTAAACAAAACTAACATTCATCTTGGCACGGGAGCACAATGTTAGTATTCCACTCGTAGCGCCGTTATTACAAAAACCTCTCCGATACAGCAGTTGAATGTAATACTCTGAAAGTAATTCCATTTTGATTGTGGGCTCCAATTCTCATTCTTGTTATGCAAGTTAGTTGATTCTGATCGCCAGCACCTTTGTAATCGTTCTTACACAGCGTGTTTCAAAGATCCATGAAAAAATAGTGCAATGTTATGTTTCGTTCGTTTTTGTTTGGGAAAATATATTACTATTTATAATTATAATGTCCACCGCTGTGGTCTCGAGGTAGTGTGCTGCCTTGTCACGCAGCGGGCCCGGGTTCGATCCCCGGTCGGGGCAGTTTTTCTGGGTGAGGTTTTTATCGGGGTTTTTCCTCACTTGTAAGACAAATGTCAGGAAAACTTTAAGGCCCAAACGGTCCCCAAAATCATATGGCCATCATCCTTATCATTATCACCATTATCATTATCATTATCATCCTTCACCGGTGTGGAAAGCAACGGGAAGCTACCAAACCTACACAATTCCCTAGTGAAGCTGCAAGCATAGCATGAAAATGCTATGATTGCAGTGAAGGACCTGCCTTCGGGCAGAATTACTATGGATGGATAATTATAATATGGTTTCAATCAACCAAACTGAAATCAATTCTATTATTAAAGTTTTTTTTTATTTTTGTTTTGTTTTTATGTTCATACTCATTAATATCTACAGTATTTATCTATCTACACTCGCGTAATAGCTCAATGCTGGGCCTAGTCTCTTCTTTGTTAGGAGTAACTATATCAAATTACTACATTTCATTTGGATTGATTTTTTGAGCTTGTGAATTAATGTTTTAATAATTCTAGCTAGAGAATCAATATTTCGGGTAAATTATTTCGCGAGTTTCTTTTTAGCTATAATTGTTATATTATTATTATTATTATTATTATTATTATTATTATTATTATTATTATTATTATTATTATTATTATTATTATTAATATTTCAGGATTGTTTCTGATATATACACAGTTATCTTCAACCAAAATATTTTTTTTCTTCCACACTTCTCGGTTTTGCGGTCTACTTCTGTCATATATCTGTTCTTCGTGTTGTAATTAATTCCCTTTATCCACGTTGGTTTGGTCTACCATGTTTCTATCAGCCGCGTCAGCTGAACCTAGGATTTTAACGAGGTGTTACTCCTCCCCCTCCTCATTTCTCATCCGGACTTGATTATTATTTTATTATTATTATTATTATTATTATTATTATTATTATTATTAATAGTTTGCACTTTTAGAAGTTTAAGTTATTCTAATTTTTATTAATATTTTAATATATTTACGCTTATTTCCCTACACACGTCTTGTATGGCACATACCTAATGAGACATCTAGTAGACAACTAAGGTAATACTAGGATGGTGAAGATCGGTAGATTTTTCTTAGAGGCATCTTTATTCAGGTTTAAGGTTCTTAGTAGCCGAGCGGTTAAGGTAGGAAGCCTTGGCGCAGAGCTACGGGACTTGCGCTGGTTCGAGTCTCCATGGGGGAAGAAATTTTCTCATGGTATTTCGGCCAGTATGGGACCGGTGCCCACCCAGCATCGTGAGGCAATTGGGTAGCTACAATAAGTAGCGGCTCCAGGTTGAGGAACCAGCTATAACGGCTGGGGGACTCGACATGCTAACCACATGTCACCCCTACACTGGCTGTTGATCATCTACCTCTGTGATTGACACATGTGGATGTGAAGGGCCAGCAGCCGGCTGGTAAAAGGGCAACCGCTGAAAAGTGGAAAGACCCTCAATCGGAGTAAAATTATAAATTTTAAACTTAAGGAGATAAAATATAACTTAAGAGAAGAACAATGTGGATTCCGCAGTGGAAGATCTTGTATTGATAATATTTTCTGTATTAGACAATTACAAGAGAAAATCCTAGCAAAAAAAATAAACAACTACATATGACCTTTATTGATTTAGAGATGACATATGATAGTGTACCTCGACAATTGTTATGGACGGCAATGAGAAATCTGAATATCTGTGATAAATGGATTAATATTGTTAGGAGGATCTATAGTAATACAAAAGCTGAAGTAAAAATACAGAATACTTTAACACAGGAATTCACAGTGAATAAAGGCCTTAAGCAGGGATGCAGTTTATTACCAATTCGTTTAACATTTATTTAGACCAGGCTCTTAACTTGTGGTATAAAAAATGTTCTGAAATGGGTATCCCTATAGGAGGAAAAGTACTGCATTTATTGTTGTTTGCAGATGATCAAATCATTTTTGCAGGTGATGAAGATGATATGAAATATATGATAAATAAACTAATGGTAGAATATAAAAAATGGGGACTGAATATAAATTACAGAAAACAGAATATATGTGTTTGGGAAAGGATGTGGATGACCTCATACTTGAAACAGGGAAAATAAAAAAGTGTGAATTTTTTACATACCTTGGGTCAATAATTACAAGTTTAGGTACATGTGAGAGAGAAGTACAGACTAAGATTGCAATGGCAAAAAATGCAACTAAGACATTACATGGAATAATTTGGAATAAAAATATTACAAAGGAAACTAAAAGAAAATTTATAAGAGCATAATACAGAATATTTTGTCATATGGAAGTGAAACTTGATCTTTCACGGAATTACAAAAGAATAAAATTAGAACAGTTGAATTTTATTATTTTAGAAGAAGCCTCCAAAAAATAATACATGATAATATAAGAAATGAATTTCTTTGGAGAGAAATGAAGTCACCACATCTGTTGTTAAGAGGATTGAAAATCAAACGCTTAAAAGGTATGGCCATGTACAAAAAATGGAAAAAGGAAAGATGGCCAAAAGTATATACCAATGGTGACACCCTGGAAGGAATAAACGTGGCAGACCAAGATGGAAATGGAAAAACCTACTTCAGAACTGTAATGGATGATAGGAATTTGGAAGAGGGAGATTGGAATGATAGAGATGAATGGAAACTAAAGACGGCAAACCTATAAATGGGGAAAGCCGAAGAAGAAGAAGAAGGTTCTTTTACGAACCTGAAAATCTCCAGACCCGGGACCCACGACTTAAAGTCCCTTCCGGAAGACTTGTTCCTTGGATTTTTCCTTTAAAAAACCATGGACCCCGGCCGGGTTTAAACCTGCGATCTTCAGGACCAGAGGCAAGGAACATAACCACTAGTCTAAAACGTCCGACTGTTGAGGAAATTTATGATATAACCTAAAGAGTGCGATATACTTTCCAAAAAAACTGAAAAAAAAACTGAAAAATCATATAAGGAGTTAAGACAATGCCGATCACCTAAGCACAAGAGATATGAGTATATTATGAATTTGGTGAGGAAATATGTATGGATTACAGCATCTGGAATCAACTCACCTAAATGATGGTTGGTGTCTAATGTGCAGCATCTAACACTGAAGTCATTAGCAGACTCGCCTAAATGAAAACCCGGGAAACAATATCATGTAACTACCAACTTTTCGTAGAGCGACAGATGGTCATTGCCGAAGATTCGTCAATTGGACCACTTGAGAATCAATTATAGATAGATAGATAGATAGATAGATAGATAGATAGATAGATAGATAGATAGATAGATAGATAGATAGATAGATAGATAGATCATCGGTTGATTAATGTCTTTGACATCGTCCGATTCCTAATAGCCAATTTTGTCGGTCCATCCAATCTCCTGGTTGTAGATGTTTCTCCTTCATATATAAACATATTCCCTGACTCCAGGAGGTTTTAGGTCTTCCTCTGCCTCGTCTTCCCTCAGGTTTCCATTCCAAAACAGATTTTGGTAGTGGATCCTCTTCCATTCGCTGGACATGTCCGTACCATCTTAATTGCTGAGTTTTAATATAATCTAAAATAGTGTTTTCAATCTTCATTTTCTCCCTTATAACTGAGTTCCTAATTTTTTCTCTTCTTGAAATTCTTGCTGCCCTTCGTATAAAATCCATTTCCGTTGCCAAAAGGTACTTATTTGTTTTGTTGTTAATGGCCAAAGTTCTGCTCCATAAGTAATGAATAATACATAAAAATCGCATTGAATTATTTATGAAGGAGTAGATAAGGAAACCAGTGCTCGCCTTAGCAAAATTGGTTACGCTAGAAGCTGGAAGTTTTGGGGTTCGAGTTCCGGTGGCCCAAACCTTTTTGCGGCACCATGGTCCTGGGATCGATTCAGTCTCTAACGGAAATGAGTACCAGGGGTTTGTTCTGGGGATAAAAGCGGCTGTCACGCAGAGTTCACAACCCGGCTGACATCTCGTGCCAATTACCTAGAAAAGTGGGAGCATTAACTTCATACCACCTCCAAGGGCTGTAATGAGATCGCTTTACCTTAGATGCGAAAAACTGTAAAGTTCTTGGATAGTGCATTGTTGAAGAAGGTAGTAATTGTAATGGTAGTGATATCTATTGTTATCATTGTCTAACCTATCCTAACCTACTCAGACAACTAGTTAGTACGTTTAAGTGGGACGGAAAATTAGTATTTATCAACTTACCATCTTAAGGGGGGTGATGGGTGAAAAATTGACCATTTGAGATCAAAATTGGCATTTTTTGTTTTTTTGTACTAAAAATAGTCTGTACTCTAATGTATATGTTGGCAAAGTTTCAGAGACCTATAACGCTTCTAAATTCCTGAAGTGATGATTAGGCCTGTATGTTACATTTTGTATTTAAACTGCATGCAAAACTTGTTTTTCCACACTTTTATTTTCATTGCATTTTTGTACATTCAAAATTGAATGGATTTGACAAATTTTATCCTAGAAGGTTCAAATTTTTACTGCATGTCCAAAAACCAATGAGTGACAATGCATGGGTTTCATGATTGAAGTAGTATTTTAAGAAATAAAAAATAAAATGCATGCAATTTTTTTTTTTGTAATTCCACGCATGGGATAAAACTTTTTTTTTCTCCCTTTGTATTCACATTATAAGAATTCTAATGCATGATGTTTTTCTAAATATTTTATGGGTGTTTTAAAAAATCAGACATTTTACTAAAACGTCGTGGAACCCATTTAATTATAATGTATGCAATTTTTTAAATATAATAGTTAATAACTCATAAAATAAATATCTCACAAGAATGAAACTTAAATACGTCATTATGTATCATGCAGTGAATGTTTGTACAAAAGCTCAAGTCTCAAGCTCAAAAAATGTAGAAAATAGAAATTTTACCCATCATCTCCCCTAAGAATTTAACAAATTTATATTTCTGGTTGTTTGATGACTGACTCAATTACATTGGGGTATTCATAAAGATGTTGTATTCCATGTCGCAAAAGTAGCATAATTTGTCAGATAACTAGGACAAAACCTTTGCCTCGAATTTTTTCCCGTATTTACATGCTAATGAAATTGGAAATCGCTTTTTCAGATATAATATTAGTCTATTGCGGAACGGTTTTAAGGGCTGTTTAGATCATGATCCCTCTGCATCGCGAGCCCTGCGGTATACCATGAAGATATGTAGCAAACTCTTTCAGTTTTTCCGGTACGGATATGTTTCACTGTCGGAAATGACAGTTATTACAAGACAGCGTTTGTAAAGAATGTTCTGAGGCGGAATTAATACAATAAAATGCACTAAAGGGAGTTTAAAGAGAGTAGTAGCCTTCTTGTTCCCCAATAATCTATATGTTCTCTCAAATTTTTTGAGCATAAAAGTCATTTGTCCAATCAAAATATCTTGCAGTTTTGTCTCCTCAGCCTTAGTTTGGGCGATAATTGAAAAGCAGGCTCACCTCAACATTATTATTAACTATTTAAATCATGCCCCAAAATGAGAGTCAATGACCAACCACATTTCAATGAATTTTGATTTACAATCAATCACAATAGTTGTTTACCTCGATTTTATCAATTTAATTTTATCGCTTTAAATTCAAGCTCCTCCTTTTTAACATTCTGAAAGGACCATAGCATTATTTTGCAGAGAATGGCTCTTTAAGAAATACGTTGAATATAACAATTTATATATTTAGATGTAAGAATTTTAGAATGCATGTGGCTACCAGATTGTATATATAGTACACTAATGTAACCAGATAGTGCTTGCGGGATGTAATATAAAACATTTGTAGCAACTGATTATACCACAAAAAAAACAAACACTGTTTGTACTTTCTTAAATGTATTATTTGCCAGGATTTTACGTTCCATAAAAATATAATTGACATATTTTCTTCATATGACATCAGAAATTAATTAATATGTTGGATATAAACAGTTTGATGTGTATAATTTGTTCTTCACTAGCGTGCATTCTTACAATATTGCGATCCTTTGGCAATAAATATAGTATGATCTGATTGCAGTGATGTACAAATGAAGCATAACAAACGTTTCTCATTTGTTTTCAAACGTCGCCGCGCCGTTTACATTAAATATATAAATATTTAAAAATAAGTGTATTTAAATAATGATTTATGGGTAAACAGCTTAATTTTATTCATTAAATAGTCCTAACAAATGCCACTCTTGATTTCCAAATTCTCTAGATAAATTGGAAATCACTCGTGGCATTACTTATGAAAAAATGTATTTATATAACATTCCATTCCATTGACCTATCGTCTTATAGGTGCCACACGCCAACAGGGCCTTGCAATAGCACGAACTGTCGGGAGAGGAACTTCAATTATGGATCACACACAAGCTTTTTTGACCACAAAATTACATAGAAGGCCCCACGAATGAGTGAACAGCTCAATGTCAAGGCCTCCTCCCCCACGAAACAACATGAGGCCTATAACACACATTCATACTAAACATGGCGAGTATGATAATGATGATTCTGATGGCTAGATAATGTTCGGGAATCGTTTAGGCCTTAACGTTTTCCTGACTTTGTTTTACAGGTGAGGAAAAATTCCGAAAAAAGATCTAACATAAGTTTTTAAATGTACACAAAATACGTGTTATAGTGTGTCCGTTTGGAGAATCACTGAGAAACATTCGGCACCACACTATTCGAAACATGATAGCAGAAGTCTTGCGAGATTATGGATACACAGTTTATGAGGATGTTCATGATGTGGCCACTAATGGGAGTAACAGACGAATATATATTATTGCATTTAGACCATCTTCTAAAATTTGTATGATATTAGATCCCACAATCCGTTTTGAGACTCATAGTGGCCAACCTGAGGAAGTTGACCGTGAAAAGAAAGTTTTATATATGAGCCAACATTGACTATTACAAAGACTATTTAACTCATGTCGCAAATGGTAGTAATAACCAATCACGTTTCAATGAATTCTGTTTTACACCAATGACAGTCGTGTTTTACCGAGCTCTTTATCGATTTCTCTTTATCAGCTCCTGCTTTCGTGATAAAGAAAGCTCCTCCTTTTTTAATATTCTGAACAGGTTAAACCATTATTTTTCTCCAACAAATACATTGAATATTGCAAATAACGAATAGATTCAGTGATTTTACTGAGTTGTTTATTCAAAATATAAATTATTAACCTATAATGTTGATTATAATAGTTTGATGTGTTTCATTATTTCTCCACTAGAGTGCATTCTTACAATATTGCGATCCTATTTGAGAATAAATAATATGATCGAGTTGCAGTGAATATACATAACCTCACATTTCTAATTTGTTTTCAAACATCGCCGTTTACATTAACTATATACAAATTTTAAAACAGCGGTAACTATATTCAAATAATTATTTTTTAGAAAAGAGCTTAATTTTATTCGTTAAATAGTCCTAACAAATGCCACTCTTGATTTCCAAATGCTCTAGATAAATTCACTCCTCACTTCGTGAGTCGTGAATTTATCGATAATTTGAAAATCACTCGTGGCATTACTTATGATAAATACCAATTAGATAGTATAACTGTCACAGGATTGATGATCGGAGCAAGAGGTACTATACCAGGATTCTTAGCTAAATTTTGGAATTTCTTAGATTTAGACTGAGTATATCTTCCTAAATTGCCATCGCTGCCATTAGAGGATCAACTTCAATTTTAAGAAACCATCTTTACAACATTTCTACTTTATTGTATGTATACTTCAATTTCAATTTTTAATTTCTTAATGTATTTACAAAATGTGTTTCATCAATTTCGAAAATTGTCTGTATCACTTTGTCCTTGAGGCAATCCTCTAATGAGGAAAGTTGTATATAATAAATTGAAATTGTTTCTGAATGATCATCTTTAAAATTAATAAAATATTGATCTTAATCTCTGTTCAAAGGGATCATCCAGAGGACAGTTTATTACTCCCAGCTCTGGCCGGGCCGATGGATTTTTTTTTTCTTGGCGTAAGAATTCTGCATTTGGTTTCCTTCGGAAGGGAATTAAAACCTTGTGTCCCGAGTCGTATATTTACGGAACGTTAAAGAATATCAAGCCAAAAATAGAAGTCATAAAGCAATATATTAAAATAAATAAATACATTGGCAAGTACCGGTCGTCCTCAACTAGATTACAATTTTCTTTTTTAAACTGTAGGCCTTTCAGAAACCGGCTTCCATATTTAGCAGAAGAGTGTGTGGAACTGAAGATGGAAGTCGGTTTTTGAAAGGCCTTCAGTTTTAAAAAAGAAAATGTTAACCTAGTTGAGGACGATGACACCTGTCAAGATATTCCTTGTGCTGAATAGTCATAAAGTAAAATATTTATTTAAATATTTTACTTTATGACTATTCACCACAACGGAATTGTTTTTATGAATTTAATTAATATTGACTAAAATAAGAGGTTTCAGAACAAAATTGTATTTGGCTCTATGATGGGCAGACTTAAATTTCGTCGCTAGTGATTAGAGCTCTTAAAGAACATCGTTGAATAAAAATAATAAACAACTAATAAAACATCAAACTGAATCTCTAGTCATATGCCTCTAATTTTATATACATACTTAGTTACTTACTTACTCACTGGCACCATCGAAGGTTCATGGCCCCGCGGACATAAGCTCTCCATACATCCCTATCCTGAGCTAATGCTTTACAATCATTCCCTGTATAATCTACTTCCCTCAAATCATAGTTAATGTTGTTCTCCCGTCTCATTCTTGGTCTACCAACTGGGCGTTTTCCCTCTGGCTTTCCTACAAGAAGCCTCCATGCACGTCTTTCATTCCCATACGCGCAACGTGTATTGCCCATCGCAGTCTATGAGACTTAACTGTTCTTATTATATCTGGCTTCCTCTAAAGACCATGTAGTTCATTGGTATGTAGTCTTCTCCATTCACCTGTCTGTTCATCTCTCTTTGGTCCAACAATTTTCCTAAGAACTTTATTCTCAAATACTCGTAATCTCCTTTCCTCCCTTAAAGTAAGAGTCCATGTTTCGCACCCATATAATGTAACTGGTAGAATAATAGTTTTATATATTTTCAGCTTAACGTTTTTTGAAAGGAGTTGGGACATCAAATGTCTCTGCAATGCATAATAGAATTTCCAGAATTGAGCCTATGTTTAATTTACTTGTGCATCTCATTCCTATTTGTGATCATTGTTCCTAGGTATTTGAATTCAGTCACTTCCTCAAAATTTCCCTCATTTGTCATTAGCTGTCCATTTCCATTATATACTGAATTTCTACGTGTGACCATATATTTAGTTTTACTGATATTTACTTCCAGTCCTAATTTCTTAGTGTTACTCAATAGTGTGTGATTTTATATATTCAAAATAATTTATATCCGTTATTTTTGTACAAATAGGAAATTATTTATAAATATAAAGTTCAATAGATCTTAATTTGTTCTCTGAAAACGTTCCACCATTAACTAACTAACTCACTCGTACCCTTCAACCCGTAGGTTCATGGTCGCGCGGACATAACCTCTCTATACGTCCCTATTCTGAGCTATGTTTTAGAATCATCCCTGTATAATCCGCTTCCCTCAAATCATGGTTAATGTTATTCTCCCACCTCATTATTGATCTACCAACTGGGCGTTTTCCCTCTAGTTTTCTTGGAAGAAGCTTCCATGCACCTCCTTCATCCCTCATTTGTGCTACATGTTCATCACCCGTCGGTCCAAACATTTTCCTAAGAACTTTGTTCTCAAATTCTCGTAATATTTTATCCTCCATTGAAGTATGAGTCCATGTTTAGCAACCATATAATATATCTGGGAGAAAAACAATTATGTATATATTCAACGTTTTTTAAAAGGAATTGGGACGACAAGAGTCCCTGTAATGGATAAAGAGCATGCATTGAGCCTATGTTTAATTTTCTTGTGCATTTCATTTCTAGAAAATATTTCACCATTACCGGTACTTGATTTAGATCTATATTTTATGATTTTCTAACTACAGTGGACACTATTTTTAATATTTAAAGTTGTAAAATTGTAATTTAAATTAATGTGTTGTATTAATATATTTCAAAAAGTCATATGTAACTGGTGTAATATGTAACTTGGAATGAAAATTTCATGTTAACATTAATAATTGATATGCATATATTGCCTCGGGAATGTTGATTCATTAACTATAAATAGACCAATATAAGTTAATCCTCTATTTTGTTCCAGTTTCATAAGCATCAATAATTAAATAAAATTATACATTCCAGATTATTAAAATCAGTAAGTCATATTTATTTTTGAAATTGTATTTTTAAATGAAATGTTATATCCGGTCATTTTAAAATTTAATTTTCAAAATATTTTATAAAATAATAAATATTCAATTAACATATATCCTAAATTATAATTTATAATAAACTGTTTAAGTCCTGGATATTAGAGAAGTGAATACACAATAGCTTTCAATTAAAAATCTGAAATAAATAATTAATTTTTAATAAGGTCTTCCTGCTTTAAAATATGTGCCCAGTATACAATTTTACTCTTAATTGTCATGTGATTTCCGTAAACGTTCTCTAACTTAGTTGTAATTATATTACAAATGCTTATATGGGCCCTGTTAACAAAAAATCGAACCCAACATTTACTTAAATACCGAGAAAAAGGCAAATATAGCTCCACTCTGTTAAGTCGATCTGCAAGATTTGAAAATGGGTCTTCCCGAACATGAGTTTCAAATGGTATTATTATTATTATATTATTATTATTATTATTATTATTATTATTATTAAACAAGCCATAAATGCTTTAAACTCTGTTTGGTAGAGTAAAAATATTAGAAAAAATAAAAAATTACAAATATATGAAACCATAATTCAGAGCATTTTAACATATAGTGCTGAAGTCTGGCAAATTCCTACCAGGGAAATAAAAATAATTTTAAGTACAGAAATAGATGTTTCAAGAAAATCAGCGGAAAATCTAGAATGGAAAGAATACGAAATAAAGAAATAAGGGAAATTATGGGTGTACAAGAGGAGCCGGACATTATATACATTATACAAAAGAAAATATTACAGTGGTATGGCCATGTCAAAAGAATGTCAGAACAAAGATTACCATAAAATTATTATGGAATGGATCCCAATGGAAAGGAGTAAGAGAGGAAGACCGAAGAAAACTTGGATAGAAGGGGTATAAGCAGCCATGAATATCAGAGGAATGGAGGAAGATCAATGAATGGACAGAGAGGAATGGCGTTTGGTTTCCGGAAGACGGAGGCAGCTGCCATGATACCGGATGATGATGATGATGATGATGATTATTATTATTATTATTATTATTATTATTATTATTATTATTATTATTATTATGCACGCATTTCCAGAATTGAGCCTATGTTTAATTTATTTGTGCATCTCATTCCTATTTGTGATTATTTTTCCTAGGTATTTGAATTCAGTCACTTCCTCAAAATTTCCCTCATTTGTCATTAGCTGTCCATAATGGAAATGGACAGCTAATGACAAATGAGAGAAGTTTTGAGGAAGTGGCTGAATTCAAATACCTAGGAACAATAATCACAAATAGGAATGAGATGCACAAAGAAATTAAACATAGGCTCTATTCTGGAAATGCGTGCTATTATGCATTGCAGAGACTCTTGATATCCCAACTCCTTTCAAAAAACGTTAAACTGAAAATATATAAAACTATTATTCTACCAGTTATATTATATGGATGCGAAACATGGACTCTTACTTTAAGGGAGGAAAGGAGATTACAAGTATTTGAGAATAAAGTTCTTAGGAAAAATGTTGGACCAAAGAGAGATGAACAGACAGGAGAATGGAGAAGACTACATAACAATGAACTAATTGGTCTTTATAGGAAGCCAGATATAATAAGAACAGTTAAGTCTCGTAGACTGCGATGGGCAGGACATGTTGCACGTATGGGGAATGAAAGACTTGCATGGAAGGTTCTTGTAGGAAAGCCAGAGGGAAAACGCCCAGTTGGTAGACCAAGAATGTGGTGGGAGAATAACATTAACTATGATTTGAGGGAAGTAGATTATACAGGGAATGATTGGAAAGTATTAGCTCTGGATAGGGATGTATGGAGAGCGTATGTCCGCGCGGCCATGAACCTACGGGTTCGATAGTGCCAGTGAGTAAGTAAGTTAGTATTATTAATTTGTTTATAAGTAGATCTATTCTTTGTAAGAAGGTAATCAGCAATGCCTAACAGACTGCTAGAAATGTAAAAATAATTTATAGGCTACCAGTAAAGTAGACTAAACAAATGTCCCTAGTTAATCTAATTTAATTTTGAGATAGATCCTAAAATTCGGTTATCATATGTGAAATTTTAGCCTACATTTAATTTCTATACTTGTAGAAAATAGTTAAAACTACAGGTCTCCATATTAATATTTGTAATACTCGTTTAACATTTATTGTAGTCGCTTAGAATTAGACATTTTTCTCAATGATTTAAGTATTCATTTTAAAATCCTGTATGTGTTTATACACCGAAAAAGGAAGTGTCTCAGGTCTTACAGTGTGTTTATTTATTTATATTTAATTGTACATTCATTTAATACTAAAGATGGTTGTTGGATGAGATGTCCCATGTTGCAGATATATGATTGTAAGAATTTAGATCACTGTTATTTGCCACGGCACTGATGACTCACTTCAAGGGAATGAGGGAAAGTTTCTTACATTAATAAGTAACGACACTTTTAGTAAACAGTTAAATTAAATATGATTTTATTTAAAGTTCTCATTTAAATTGAGATGAATGTTGTAAATGTTCAATCGTTTCGAAAATTCCGGTTCAAATTAAATAAATTTCGCTTTAAGAAGATTATCACTTATATTATATTATATATATATATATATATATATATATTGATATTAGTTGAAACATGGTGTCAAAGTTATGGAAAATAATATTGTAGTATAAATTTAATTCATCTGGAGTAAAAATAATCCATAAAGTGAAAATAAAGTGTTAGTGAGTGAAAAATTGCTATTATATATATATATATATATATAATATAATATATAGGCCTATATGGATTATATTTATGGATTACTTTTACTCCAGATGAATTAAATTTATACTACAATATTATTTCCATAACTTTGACACCATGTTTCAACTAATATCAAGAAATGAACAATAATTCTCTTAATATTTAATTTTAGGAAGTTATATTTTGAGGTTATTTTAATTATATTATATTACCTGTCCAGACCAAAAATCATCATCATCATAGTACATTCACGAATTTAGGCCATTTGTTGACCTGTTTCGGCCTCAAGAGAAACACCATCCAGAAGTCTTTTGAGTGGACGTCCTGGTCTTCTTCTTCCTGCAGATTGATATCTTAACATTAGTTTGGGTATTCTGTGATCTTCCATTCGATGAACATGTTGTATCCATCTTGACTTATAATCAGAAATTTTGTTTTCTAAAGATTCCATGTGTAATTCTTCTAAGATGTCTTCATTTTTTTTGTGATCTAGTAGTGTGTATCCTGCAGTCCTCCGAAGATATCTCATTTCAGCAGATCTAAGTCTCTGTATATCCTTCTGTTTCAACGTCCATACTTCGCTACCATACAAAAGAGTTGGAAGAGCCAGTGTTTTATACACTTTCAGTCTTGAATGCTTTTGGACTTGAAGATAGAATTTATTAACCCTAAAATTCTTAAAAATTTAAATAATATAATTAATAATTCTCTTATTTCTTGATGAGCCGTTGTTAAACATGTCTAACTTCTTTCAAGTATTGTAGCCATTTTATTATTCTGGGAAATCCCATTTCATTTCTGTTATAATCTGGAAGTTCTGATTGGTCCAACTGAAAAGGAAGGAATACTACTGGCTGACTCCCATCCAATTCGTCCAATCCCATTTATTTGTTTATAAAAAATGTTAATTCAAATATTCAAAGTATTTTTACATATTAAATCAATGTGAAATACATGTAACTGTATTAACAGTTTATGTTGACCAGTTTGAATTTTTTTATATGCTTAAAAAAATTGATTTCTCTAAATCAATCTTATTTCCATTATTAATAGAAATAAATATAATCATATTTAAATATTAAATAAAAAACCCTAATTATTTTATATGGGGATAAATATCCGGTTTTAATACATAATATAGTAGCTTTTTCGTATAAAATAATAAAATTGCTAAAATTATTAAAATGTTAATTTAATATGATAAAATGACTTATTAAGTCAACTAGAGATCGTCCTCTTAAATTCATCCTTGCTAAATAAAATAAATTTCAAAGTTAACATTTGTGTTAGTAAGGTAAACTGAATAATATCATGTCTGTGGCAATGATCATCTATATACATAGAATCAATATATATATATATATATATATATGTTAAATGCCCCAGGTTTGTCTTTCGACATTCCTGGTTTCTCTCCTGGCATGGCGTAATTGTAATCCACTTCTGAGGTTGGGGCGCCTGGAAGGCGGGATTACGTTGCCCCGATGATATGATGGGTGATGATGATGATAGTGGTGCGCCAGGAGAGTCCCTATTCCTAAACTTAACCTAAGATGAATATGAATGATGATGATTGCGATGGCCATATGATTTCGGGGACCGTTTGGGCCTTAAAGTTTTCCTGACATTTGTCTTACAAGTGAGGAAAAACCCCGATAAAAACCTCACCCAGAAAAACTGTCCCGACCGGGGATCGAACCCGGGCCCGCTGCGTGACAAGGCAGCACGCTACCCCGAGACCACAGCGGTGGACGAATCAATATATATATATATATATATATATCCATAGTAATTCTGCCAGAGGGCAGGTCTATAATAATAATAATAATAATAATAATAATAATAATAATAATACTTTATTTATTCTGGCAGAGTTAAGGCCATAAGGCCCTCTCTTCCACTCAACCAGCACAAATACAAATAAATATTCGACAAATATAGATATACACTATACTAATTATAAACAGTTAAAGATACAATAAATGTAACAATGTAAATGTCATGTACAAACAACATTTTATAGGGTAATAACAATAATGATACGATAATAATAATAATAATAATCATATAAATATGATACATTATACGGGAAACACCAATTAATATATATATCTTACACTGGATAATAATGAAGTCGAGTTTAGAGCAAATATAAATTTAGATTTCTTTTAAAAGATGCCAATGTCAGGCAGCCCCTTATTTCTTGTGGTAGGAAATTCCAGTTGGGAGAGTGGAGATGGTATATGACATGGAGTGATGTGATTGCAATCATAGCATTTTCATGCTATGCTTTGCAGCTTTACTAGGGAATTATAGGTGTGGTAACTTCCCGTTGCTTTCCACACCGGTGAAGGATGATGGTGATAATGATAAGGATGATGATAAAAAAGGTAAAGTGATCCCACAACAGGCCTCAGGAGGCCCTTGGGGTAGTAGGAGGTTAAGGCTCCCACTTTTTCTAGACAATCGGCACTTTATGTCAGCCGGGTTGTCAGCCCTGCGTGACGGCCGCCTTTACCCCAGAACAAGCGTCTGGTACTCATTTCCGTTAGAGGCTGAGTCGACCCGAGGGTCATAGTGCCGCCAGAGGGTTTGGGTCAGTTTAAAAATCCTGACCCCAACGGGACTTGAACCCTCGACCCTCCGGCGTGTAGCTCAGTGCCTTAACCACTACTCTACGGCGTGCCCCCAAGGATGATGATGGCCGGATGATTTTCGGGGACCATTGGGCCCTAAACTTCCTGATATTCGTCTCACAGGAGAGGAAAAACACCGAAAAAAACTCACCCAGGAGCCTGTCCCGACTGGTAATCGAATAAAGACAATGTGCAGTAAATCATTATCTTGAAAATTTTTAATCGTCATTTGAAAACATCTATCAGAATATATAAACAATTAATCCATAAAATTACATCTAAGTTATGATAGATTGCTGTGAAAAGGGGCCTACTACGGTGCCTTATAATTAGTGGCTATTAGTTTTTAATACATCTATTTACGAATTAATTGTTATTCCTATTCTTATAGATGAACATTTTAATTTTGTAGAATTTTACAATCTTGTAGGAATTAATGAAAATATTTTTTCTAAAAATTTAGAAAAAGCAAAAGCTTATTCTAAATATTTGCCAGTTATTAAAAATGCAGATCATTATAAAAGTAAATAAAAATGAGTATATAGTTATTGGAGGTGATTTTAATGGAAGAATAGGGTGTCATCCCATACCTGATATAATTGGTACACAAGGAGAAACAATAGAAAATGATAGTGGAAAAGAACTTCGACAATTTGCAATATTTAATGGATACAGAATTACTAATACCTATTTTAGAAAGAAAGAAATACATAAGTACACCTGGTCGGCTAGAGGATTAAGATCAATTATTGATTATTTCTTGGTAAACAGAAAATTGATACCCTGGGTCACAGATGTAAGAGTATATAGAGGTTTCGATGTAGGAACAGATCATTTTCTCAGCAAACTCACCGCAATAGTCCTACTCGACTACAGCAAAGCCTTTGACACAGTAGATATAGACTTAATGGTAGCGAGACTAAATACACTACATCTGTCGGAAAACTGCCTTGATTGGTTTAGATCTTACCTCACTAATCGTCAGCAATCAGTTTCTGTTAATAATCGCATTTCTTCCTGGCGCTTGGTGAGGAAACGGGTACCTCAAGGCGGCGTCATCGCTCCTCTTCTCTTCTCGATTTATATTAATGACGTGACCAAGAAACTACAAAACTGCAAGCATCATCTTTACTCCGACGACCTACAGATTTACACACACTTTAGGCCTGACGAAATTAATGAATATAGTGACAAAGTAAACACTGACCTCAGGCATATATCTTTATGGTCCAGACAATATGGGCTGAAACTAAATGTAAACAAAACGCAAGCAATAATTATCGGACATCCAAGGCTATTACACTTCATAAACAATGGCAATATGCCGGCTGTCATATTAGATAATGAACAAATTCCTTATACCGACGTCGTTAAAAACTTGGGATTTTACTTAGATTCTAATTTAAATTGACATGTGCAAGTAAAACAAACATCTAAAAGGATCTTCTCCATAATGCATTCCCTAAAGCGACTTAAACATTTTCTTCCTACAACTCTTAAAAGAATTTTAACATAAACTTTAGTGATGCCGCATTTTGACTACTGTGACGTTCTACTATCTGACATAAGTGACGGATTGTCGGACAAACTGCAGCGTGTCCATAATATGTGTATCAGATTCATATTTAATGTTCGAAAATACGATCACATTTCTCCATTATTCCACGAATTGTCATGGCTACATCTAAAAGAGAGAAGAAAATCGCACTGTCTAATTCTCATATTTAAGATCCTACATACCTCGATTCCCAATTATTTATCATCCCGTTTCCAGTATCTATCCTCAAACCACAACTTAAACACAAGATCACAACATAGTATCTTGCTTAATATACCGCAATCACATCACTCCATGTCATATACCATCTTCACTTCTCGCAACTGGAATTCCCTACCACAAGAAATAAGGGGCTGCCGGACATTGGCATCTTTTAAAAGAAATCTGAATGTATATTTGCTCTAAACTCGACTTCATTATTATCCAGTGTAAGGTATATATATTAATTGGTGTTTCTCGTATAATGTATCATATTTATATTATTATTATAATTATTATTATTATTGTCGTATCATTATTGTTATTACCCTATAAAATGTTGTTTGTACATGACACTTACATTGCTACATTATTGTATCTTTAACTGTTTATAATTAGTACAGTGTATATCTATATTTGTCAACTATTTATTTGTATTTGTGCTGGTTGAGTGGAAGAGAGGGCCTTATGGCCTTAACTCTGCCAGAATAAATAAAGTATTATTATTATAAAATTATTAGGAAGATGGAGGAAACCAACAACAAGAAAAATTTACAATGAAGAAACATATAAAGTGAATTTATTACAAGAAGAAAGTGCAAGAAAGTTGTATACAAATAGATTATCTCAATATATATTACAGCGAGAAATAAATAATAATATAAAAGAAGAATGGAGTAACATCGATTGGGCTCTAAAGAAAGCAGCATATGAAGTTCTAGGATTAAGAAGGAAAAATTGTAAGAAGAGAATATTAAGAATATGGAATGACGAAATTAAAACAGTTATAGAGGAAAAGAAGAAAGCATATTTACAATATTTACAAAAGAAAACCGAAGAAACAAAAGAAATATATTATAACAAAAGAAAGGAAGCAAAGAAAATTGTTAGGAAATCCCACCAAGACAGTTGGGAACGATATGTATCTAATCTAGAACATGATGTACATGGACTACAATTGACTGCTTATAAAACAATTAAACATTTAAATAAATCACAAAAGGAAGCTGCATATATACCTACATCAATATCAGAAGAACACTGGATAGAATATTTCAGAGACCTGTGGTAGAACGAGAATGAAAACGAAGAAGAACCAAAATGTGAGAATTTGAAAGTAGATAAAATACAAATGGAAGAACTGGAATAATCGCTCAAATTAACAAATAATAGAAAAGCTAGCGGACCAGATGACATCAATTCAGAACTAATTAAATATGCAGATATATTCTTTAAATTAAGATTCTTGAATTTTCTAAATATGTGTTGGGAGAATCATAATATACCAGCAACATGGAGGCAAGGTATAGTAAAACCAATTTACAAGAAAAAACCAACCATCTAATTAAAGAGGCATTACCCTCCTAAATAGTGGATATAAAATCTATGCTAGAATAATAGCAAAACTAATACAACGAATCACTGAAGTAACACTAGCAGAAGAACAAAACGGGTTCCGAAAAGGAAGATCGTGTACCGATGGAGTATTTGCCCTGAATCAGATAATAAACAAAAGACAAGAAAAAAACCTAGAAACACATTTGTTATTTATAGAATTAGATAAAGCATTTGATCGAGTAAACCGGCAGATATTGTGGAATATCCTAAAAGAAAAAGGCCTCCCTATTCAGATTATAGAAACTGTTAAGAGCTTGTACTATGGAACAAATATTTTTATTGACCCTCAGTTGACAAAAAAATAAGACATTTTTTCAAATAAACCAAGGAGTACGACAAGGGTGTTCACTCTCACCTATATTATTTAATATTTATATGGACGATATCCTAAAAGAATGGAAGAAGATTTTAACTAATGAAGGAATATTAATTGATAATAAAGATAAAATAAATGCTTTATTATTCGCTGACGATGTTGTACTTTTAGCAGAATCTGAAAATGAGCTCCAAATGTTAGCATATACATTTAAATTAATAGCCAATAGATATAATTGTAAAATATCAATAAATAAGCCAAAAGTAATGACATTTATTGGTAAATATGGAATTAGATGAAAAATTGTACTGGATAACAAAATAGTAGGAACAAGTATCACATTTCCAATATTTAGGATGCGATATAACTTACAGAGAAAATAAAGATATAGATAAATTAAGTAAATACAATTTCAGGCTATTTGTGGAACCATAAAAAGAACCTTTAGGTCGGAAAAAACAAGGAAAGATACGAAACTTTAAATATATAAAACAATGGCTGGTCATTTGTTTTGTATGGAAGTGAAAATTGGATTAATGAAATCAAGGGATAAAAGCAGGATACAGACTGCGGAAATGCTCTGTTTTTACGTAATGTGCAAGGATGCCACAAGAGCGGATAGAATAAAGGAATGAAATGAAACTATAAAGAGAAGAATTAAAAAAAAAACCAATATTATAAAAATTGAAGATAAAATCAGCGAAATTAATAAGAAATGGACAGAACACTTAATGAGAATGAACAACGAAAGAATACAAAAAAGAACCTTCCTGTATAATCCCAGAGGAACAAGAGGTATTGGCCGACCACGTAGAAGATGGACTCCACTTTTAACTTCGCCGGAACAGGCTGCATAGCCTAAACCTCGTAGTAGAAGAAGAAGAAGAAGAAAAATCATTATTACAAATTGCCAAATAAATTAGAGATAAAGTACTATGTTCATAATCGAAAAAAATACCACCGGAAGAAATAGAAAATAGTACTTTCATTGTTTCAAATTTAGGAATGTATGAAATAGAAGTCCCGCGCCGTAGCCGAGCTGTTAAGGTAGGAAGCCTTGGCGCAGAGCTACGGGACTTGCGCTGGTTCGAGTCTCCATGGGGGAAGACATTTTCTCATGGTATTTCGGCCCTATGGGACCGGTGCCCACCCAGCATCGTGAGGCAATTGGGTAGCTACAATAAGTAGCGGCTCCAGGTTGAGGAACCAGCTATAACGGCTGGGGGACTCGACATGCTAACCACATGTCACCCCTACACTGGCTGTTGATCATCTACCTCTGTGAGTGACACATGTAGATGTGAAGGGCCAGCAGCCGGCTGGTAAAAGGCAACCGCTGAAAAAGTGGAAAGACCCTCAATCGGAATGAAATAGAATCTTTTACTTCTATCATTAATACTCCCAGGCTATTTCCAATCTACAATAATTATATTTTTAACATATCAATAAAAATAATAATGTTATTATAACTATAAGGAAACTAACAAATAAATAAATTATTTTGATTTAATACTAGACCGCTGGCATCAATTCAAGTTTTTGCGTCGAATAAATTCAAGGACAAATAATGTTCAAAAAACCTTGGTAATTAAGTATAGAACAACTTTTCCACAATTTTATCATTTATATCAGTTAAAGTATTTAATTAAATATTGGGTCCGAATAGAGAATGTTGAAGAAAATATTGAATATCAGGCGAGTTCAATGTGCACCTCAAATACTGAGTTAT
Organism: Diploptera punctata; assembly: GCA_030220185.1. NCBI lineage: Eukaryota > Metazoa > Arthropoda > Insecta > Blattodea > Blaberidae > Diploptera > Diploptera punctata. The sequence goes on from JASPKZ010009792.1 coordinate 916,152, forward strand.
ATTAATTTATTAAGCAATTAATTCATAAAGGGCGTGTTATTTCTTAATTCCGAAATTTAAAATACATTTTTGTTCACCGCTCTGGTCATGGGATACAGATCGCTTCCTCAGACGCGGCGACCCGGATTCGATACTCGGTCGCGACAAATTTTCTGAGTGATTTTTTGGGGGGGGGGGATTTCCTCACTTGTAAACAAATATCAGGAAATTTTAAGGCTTAAACGGTCCCCACCAAAATCTGCCTATCATAATCATCATCATCATATTCGCCATGTTTAGTATGAAAGTGTGTGTGAATGGTGCATTTTGTCTTAATGTTGGTGAAGTCTCGGAGGACAAATAAATTAATAAACCACTAAGAATTATTGTTAAGTGAAAAAGGAATTCCACTACACTTCATAGCAGTAATTAAGAAATGTATGACAAAAAAAATAAATCAAAGGGAACCAATATATATAACTGGAGGAGTTAGACAAGGTTGTCAACTATCAACCACTCCTTTTAACATTTATTTTGACATGACAAGATCATGGAAGCAAATGACGACTGGGGAAATTAACTGCAAATATAGTAATAAAAACAGCAGATGACCAGATTTTAATAGCAAAAACAGAGGAGGAACTACAAAAAATGCTATGTAAACTAAATAAAATATAAAAAAAATACAACATGGAAATATCATCAGGAAAATCGAGAACAGTAGCCTTCAAGGACCCTCATCCAGTTCGGACAAAGATAATATTACAAAATACGAAAAAGATGGAAACAGCAGCAATTTGGAGCCGGTACAGGCTAATAAATGAGCCTAAACCGTGATGAAGAAGAAGAAGACTACGAATTAAACATCAATTATTTAAAATTTCAAATAATGCCATGATTGATTTATCTACCCCTTCCGCCCTGACTTGAGCTGATCACTCATGACCTTGAATGGTCAGAAATATATGTGCGTGATCCACAGTTAAAATCCCTCTCCCGACAGGTGGTGACACTGTTGATGTGTGGCACGTAAAGTACCTACAAGGCGAGAGTTAAACTGGGATAATGAAATGGGGGGGAAAAAAAAATCTTATAACACAGTTTTCATTACGAATATATTTTTTCAGATCTTTGTTAAACTTATGTACAAGCAGATCCACGAAACTTCAAAGCTTGGAGTTCTTTAAAATGACAGACTATGTGAGTTGTTCACTGACATTAATGAAATACATACCGTACAGTTGTTGTTACAATGAAAACTGTGCGCATGAATAATTGAAAACAAAAAAGTAATTATTTACAAATTGATTGTAACGCGATATCGAACGAAGCTTGTGTTCAGGTCACCGTGAAGACGCCATCTTGAAAAAAAAAACAAAAACAAGAAGCTCAATGTGTGTGTGCGGCTTTAAATTTAATTTAGAAACGCAATTTAGTTGGATCAGTGGTGAATCTCTGTTCCTATGTGGACCGCGCTCCCCGGTAGGCACACGCGACTAGAAATTTGCTTTACCCGCCATTTTGTTTGTGCCATCTGTCTGGATTAAAAAGTGCGAGCTGGCCACTTAGAGATAGCGCTAGCTGTCTAATTTATTTACAGCTTTAAAAGTCCATCGATTGCTTCCCCCCTCAACCTATCGATTCCTTCATTACTGAAAAGAGGGCTTACACAGGTGCGCAATTTAGTCTATCTACGAAAATGAGGTCATTTTGTTTATATTGTGTAAAATCCAAAATTCGATAGCCTATGAGTTATTTCAAAGATAATGTGTGTTTCACAATAAACGCTATGCAAAACGCAGAGGCAAGCTTTTTTTTTTTTTTTTTCATATAAACCAGAATTACGATTTTATTAACATTTCATTCAACCACGATTGAGCCCATTTATCTAAGAAACGTATGAAAATGGTAAACCTCAGTAATAAACGTGTATAACATTAATTTTTCACTTGAAAATAACATTTAGGTCTGTGACTTTGATAATTATTTTGAATTTCTCATTTAAATTCTAAGCATTATAACGAACTCACTGGCAATATCGAACCCGTAGTTCATGACCGCACAAACATAATAATAATAATAATAATAATAATAATAATAATAATAATAATAATAATAATAATAATAGCTTCATTTTATCTGGCAGAGTTAAGGCCTTAAGGCCTTGTCTACCACTCAACCAGGTTTAAAAAAATACAAAAAAATAGTCTTACATCTAAAATACAATATACGTAAACGATTACATGTTATGAATACAATACAATTAATATTTATAATGTATTTTGATTTACTCTAAATTTAACGAATTAAATATATAATATGTACAAGATACATAAAAAAAGAGGAATATAAAGAAAAGAGGAGAATATAAGCTCTCCATACATTCTTACATATTTTCTCTTGAAAATAACATTTAGATCTATGTCATTGATAAATTATTTTGAAATTATCATTTAAATTCTAAGCACTATTTGTGTTAAAACGATCCCACTGGCACTATCGAACCCGTAGGTTCATTGCCGCTCGGACATAAGCTCTCCATACATACCTATCCTGAGCTATTATTTCCAACCATCTCCTATATAATCTAATTCCCTCAAATGATGGTTAACGTTATTTTCCCACCTCATCTGGGTGTTTTCCCTGTGGTTTTCCTACAAAAAGCTTCCATATACTTCTTTCGTGCCACATGTCCTGCTCATCGCAGTCTACGAGACTTAACTGTTCTTATTATATCTAGTTTCCTATAAAGATCATGTAACTCATTGGTATGTAGTCTTCTCCATTCGCCTGCCTATACATCTCTCTGTGGTCTAAAATATGCATTATTTTTCCGCCATCTTTTTTGCATTATAAAAGCCATGTTTGACATCAAAGCAATATCCAGACTGTCATTAAAAACGGCCTTGGCCTTGTTCAGCGCAAAAATAGTTCCCATTGCAACCTATGGAACAGACCTCATTTGGGAGAAGCTGAGTCTAAGAGATCTAATAACTTTGGAAGCAGTCAAATCACGATTCTTGAAAGCCGCCCTAGGTGTCTGAAAACACACAAAGTCGAGGCTAGCATATGAACTCGCCAAGGAAACCTTCTTCACAGAAGAACTGCGTATGAGGCTACCATCCACAGACAGCTCAAATAAACTACTTCAGGAAAGGGAGAAGAAGAGACAAGAGATATGGCTGGGCTTTTATACAACAGAAGCCACGACAAACAGATCCTGGACCAACACCAATCAAGAACTCCGACATCTGGTGAACTCAATAGCAGTGCATGGATACCACCACAAGATATGCAAGACCAAGTGTTTCCACTATCCCGGGAACAACTGTGTGTGTGAACTGTGCGAGAAACCTTGCGACCGTTACAATGTAACCACCTGCAAAAAACGAGGGATATCCCTGGTAGAATTCTGCAAATAACAAACTACATGAATCAAATCAATGACAAAACTTATGTAACATACATTTTCTGCACAACTTGTGCGCATTTATTCTATTATTATTAAAATATGCATTATATTTAATAAAATGCAGGACGTTTTAGGTTAGATTCCTAACTTTAGAGAATGTTATTTAAGATACTGTAAACCCCTCACAGCCCGAAAAAATGTATTCTAAAATGAATATCTCGTTTTAACATTTCCAATAGTCATTGAGAGAAATTCCGGATTGAAATATCTTTTGCAATGCTGATGAATATTTCATTCCTATTTATTGCGTGTTTGTGTTGTGCTAGTAAATATCCCGTAATATATTATTTACATACCACGTGATTTGTTCCGTAGGCCTATCCTTATCTAAATAGGGGAAAAAATCATCACTTTGAGATTGAGTAGGATCCTTACATTTTATTAGTTGAAAATTGTTATTTATATTTCAATCAGAAAATGGGAAAATAACATTCAATCTATGAAAACGGTGTTCCACGTCACCTTTTAAGAGTGACCATAAAAACAGTCGATGGCGTCAATTTCAATTTGAATATTTAGTAGAATAAATATAGCCTATTATAAATAAAGTAGTCGGTCCTAGTGGAATAGCGCTTATCAACCTCGCGGATTAAAACCCGGTCGTGGCCGATGCTTTTTCTTTTACGGAATAAAACCACGAATATGGCTTCCTTCGGAACAGAAGTAAATATGTTGTCCCTTGTAAATTTATGATACGTAAAACAAATCAAGCATGATAATGTAGGCCTCTCACGGCCAGATTTGAATTGCGTGGTATATTGCCTGAATAATTGTTAAAGAAGGACATTAAATAAAATAGCATCTATAATAATAATAATAATAATAATAATAATAATAATAATAATAATAATAATAATAATAATAGTAATAATAATAGTAATAATAATAGTAATAATAATAGTAATAATAATAGTAATAATAATAGTAATAATAATAGTAATAATAATAGTAATAATAATAGTAATAATAATAGTAATAATAAAAATAATAATAATCCATCCATCCATCCATCCATAGTAATTCTGCCCGAGGGCAGGTCTTTTACTGCAATCATAGTATTTTCATGCCATACTTTGCAGCTTTACCAGGGAATTATAGGTGTGATAGCCTCCCGTTCCTTTCCACACCTGTGAAGGATGATGATAATGATAAGGATGATGATGATGATATCCAGATGATTTTCGGGGACCGTTGGACCCTAAGCTTCCTGACATTTGTCTTACAGGTGAGGAAAAATCCCGAAGAAAACCTCACCCAGGAGCCTGTCCCGACCGGGAACCGAACCCGGACCCGCTGCGTGACGCTACCTCGAAACCACGGCGGTGGACAATAATAATAATAATAATAATAATAATAATAATAATAATAATAATAATAATAATAATATTTATTTAGCAGGTTTCACAATCTTTCACATCTTCCTGCCCACAATTAATCTACTGTCATTCCCGTTCACATCTCTCTATCATTCCAATCTCCATCGTCCAATCGTTTTTCCCTCTTGCTGTTCAAAACACCACCAATCCACGTTATGTTTGGATAACTGGCACTCATTCTAGTATTCTTCTTGGAAATCTGACTGCTGTCATTATTTTTATATGTCCATACCAATCGATTTGTTTGCTTTTCTTATGAAATCCACAATATGGAAGTTTGAACATTCATCTTTTGTTTAATTACACTGTTTCTGATTTTTATCCCTTCTATAAATTCCATCTGAACGCCTCCAAAAATCAATTTCTACAAAATTTAATTTACTTATTGTCTTCTTCTTCTTCTTCCGAATGCAGTATTGGGTGATGATGCCCGTTCTGCGACTACAAAAACTGATCTTTCCATCGGTTGAAGGGTCTTCCGAGGTCTCTTTTGCCTTTAGGGTTGAGGTGGTAAACCATCTTTGGTAAACGGGAATTTGACATTCTCTGGACGTGTTGGAACCATTTAATCTGATAAATTTGTATACGTTCAACCATTTCCCTACTATTCCACTGCATCCTTATCTCATCACTTTTCATTCTATCCCTTAATGTTACTCCAGTTAGTGATCGGAGGAATATTTCTGTCGTCATAGTTTTATTATCCGCCTACTTATTTCTTGTAGTCTTTCGAGTATTTAAAGGTTTCCCCATTATAGGTTACCAGCCTATAGTTGGGTAAGTCCAGTGGTGGGGTTGCCACCTCAGTGTCTCTTGGACAGGCATGATTTTCTGTAGGGGATTCTCCCTTAGCCTTTGAAGTTTCTCCTTCTCCGCAAGGCAGCGGCTCCTCTCTCTTTTCCTGAGTGAAGGTAGGGTGCCTCTTCCGCCAAATCTGCCGTATTAAGGGTATCCCTCTCCGCCTTCATTGCCGTTGAGGTCTTCACCGTTCCCTGGTAAGGGGCCCTCACATGGTACTATCAGCCGGGCCAGCTGAACCAAGGTTTTTTTTTACGAGGTGTTAGTCCTCCCCCTCCTCCTTTCTCATCCTGGCTTGGGACCGGCAATGGCGGAGTTATTTACTTAATGATCTAGATTTTAATTCCCATGTATCTACGCCGTACTCCTTTTTATTATATTAAATTATTTGTTTTTTATTTAGAACTTATATTCTGATCCCATAAAACACCATTTAATTTTGATATTGCAGATTTACCCTTATTTATCTTCTCATTATTTTCAGCATCATGACTTCCATCTGCACTAATTTTTGTCCCCAAATATACATATTCGTCATAAGCTTTTATTTTTCAATATCCAACTTTAAAATCAGATCTTATCATTTGTCTCCTATTACCATGTTCTCCCTTTTATCCAAATTTATATTTAATCTTTATTTTTAATCAATTGAGTTGGTGTTTACTTGATGAAAATCCATATTTATTAATTAAATAAAAATAAAACGTAGTTTTATTTGATTTTCATATTTATTATATAATTCAGTGACAGCTGTTTCGGTACACTGTACCTACTTGAGACATATTAAATTATGAATTGTGTTTCAACTGATCTAAGCAACAATACAACATTTTTTATTTATTTTTTTAATCATTTTACATTAAAAATATTTGAGAAAACTATTGTGACGGAATATGTACAATTGATTTGAATATTAATAACATATTTTCTTCTATTTCATTCAGTACTTGTTGATTTCTATGTCTGCAAAATTTATCATAAGTAATGCTACGAGTGATTTCCAAGTTATTGATAAATTCACGACTCACGAAGTGCGGAGTGAATTTATCTAGAAAAATTGGAAATCAAGAGTGGCATTTGTTAGGACTATTTAACGAATAAAATTAAGCTGTTTACTCACAATTCATTATTTAAATATAGTTATTTTAAAATATTTATATGTATATATAAAGTAAACGGCGATGTTTGGAAACAAATGATAAACGTTGTGTTTCGTTTGTTCATCACTACAACCAGATCATATTTATTGCCAAATAGAATTTCAATATTGTAAGAATGCACCCTAGTGGAGAAAAAATGAAACACATCATTAGAGGTTATTAATTAATTTATGATGTCCTATGATGTAAATATGTCAATTATATTTTTCTGTAACGTTAATTCCTGGGAAATAATACGTTTTAAGAAAGTGCAAAGAGTGGTTTCTTTTTTTGGTGGTATAATCAATTGCTACGAATAATTTTATATTATATCTCGCAAGGAGAATCTGGTTACATTCGTGCACTATATATACAATCTGGAAGCCACTTGATACAGTGAAAGGGATAAAATGAAATTGATAAAATCGAGGTGAAAAACGGCTGTGATTGGTTGTAAATCAAAATTTATTGAAATGTGATTGGTCATTGACTGCCATTTGGGGCATGAGTTAAATAGTCTTTGCTAATCGTCTCCATAGTAGATAGAAAATTAATTTAACATGAACAATTAAAAATAATAGCAATACTGCAAATATGTGAATTGAAGATGGTTTCGTTTAAAATAGTGTTTAATTTTAGCGACTGGGGTAGATGTAACTTGAAGGAAGTAGATGAACTAAGCGACGTGTAAGATAGCGACCTCATTCGCACAACCCTAAGTAAACGAGCCACTTTTCCAGCATTACCCGCCCTATATAATTTTACACAGGCGACACCAGTAACACCACATACAAAGATTAACTTACTCTAAGCTAGAAGAGGCTTCTAGAAAGTTTATTTTGCATCATATCTTATTCAATTTCTGGTTCAATAGAACATATTTTCAATTTTTTATATTGCATTTGCTTTTATGCAAGAGCGTTCTATGCACAAATAGAATAAGAAATATACCAAATTTCACGGGATATGGTGTGAGCAAAGTAAATAAAAATATATGCTTATTTATTTTTTAGTAATTTAATCATTTTAATGTGTATAAATCATGAAAAAATACAAATGGCTTTACATATAGAGTAGCTAATGTTGTTGATCGGGCACAGTTCACAGAATCCTGTTCATTTTAATCTCTAGTGTAAATATTTGAAATGACTTCAACAATTTAAACCACATTTTGTAGGCCTACCAACATAAACACAATATATAGAATAGTACAGTAAAGTGTGCAAAAGGAAATGTGAAATAAATAATATAATAATAAAATAAGCCGCATTTTATAGGCCTACCAATATCCATCCATAGTAATTCTGCCCGAAGGCAGGTCCTTCACTGCAATCATAGCATTTTCATGCTATGCTTTCAGCTTTACTAGGGAATTGTGTAGGTGTGGTAGCTTCCCGTTGCTTTCCACATCGTTGAAGGATGATGATAATGATAAGGATGATCATGGCCATATGATTTCGGGGACCGTTTGGGCCTTAAAGTTTACCTGACATTTGTCTTACAGGTGAGGAAAAACCCCGATAAAAACCTCACCCAGAAAAACTGCCCCGACCGGGGATCGAACCCGGGCCTGCTGCGTGACAAGGCAGCATGCTACCTCGAGACCACAGCGGTGGACCTACCAATATAAACATAATATATAGAATAGTACAGTAAAGTGTGCAAAAGGAAAAAATAAATAACTAATGCCCCGCTATTCTATTCTATAGTAATTCTGCCCGAGGGCAGGTCTTTCACTGCAATCACAGCATTTTCATGCTATGTTTTGCAGCTTTGCTTAGGAATTATAGGTGTGGTAGCTTCCCTTTGCTTACCACATCGATGATGGATGATGATGATCGGATGATTTTTGGGACCGTTGGACCCTAAGCTTCCTGACATTTGTCCCGACCGGGAATCGAACCCGGGCCCACTGCGTGACAAGGCAGCACGCTACCTCGAGATCACAGCGGTGGACTGCCCTGCTATAATAATATAATATCTTCTTCTTAAGCCCTTTCCTTCCCTGTGGTGGGATTAGGGCGCCCCCTAGTGGGAACATATTGACCAAGTTAATTTTGTTACGTTCATTTACCCACAAATGTCAGCGACAGATAAAGGGTTGGCCTAGCACCTCGATCTAATGGGGAACTAGGATATTATTGGACGGGTAACAGTCGATAAATTTTGCTCAGATGTCTTTTTATTCAGTCTTGTTGTTGTTTCATGAGCCTGAAAATCACCAGACTCGGGACCCATGAGTTAAAGTCCTTCCCGAAGGACTTTTGTTCCTTGGATTTTTCCATCCTAAAAATCAATCAACCACTCCCGGGTTTGAACCCGCGTCCCTCAGAACTAGTGGCAAGGAACATAACCATAGCGGCCGACTAATGATGTAATATAGTCTGATATGTATTACGTAACTATTTGGGAAAAAGGAGTGATATAAGTACCAGATTTGAAAATGGTCCACCGACACAAGACTAGAATGACAACATGTCGAGAGCTTTAAGACCCACTTTTGGCACGTTACATACCAGAGTATTTAGTCAGCCGCGAGAAAATAATTAGTTTAATAAAAAAAATATTAATTTTTAGTTCAGGCATCATAACGCCCAGTTGGTATACCAAGAATGAGGTGGGAGAATAACATTAACTATGATTTGAGGGAAGTAGATTATACAGGGAATGATTGGAAAGCATTAGCTCGGGATAGGGATGTATGGAGAGCTTATGTCCGTGCGGTCATGAACCTACGGGTTCGATAGTGCCAGTGAGTAAGTAAGTAAGTAAGTTCAGGCATCATTGTAATAGAGACACTTCAAATTATTATTATTGGTTAATATGGAGATTACACGAAGTGAATAAAAACCCAAATCACCAATTTAAAAGTTAAAAGTGTCAACGCGTTTTAGTAGCGACGCTATCATTGTCATGACTTGCATAATATTGACTGAAGACAAACAAACTGAAACGTGTAAATTAAAAATCAGATAAAATCAAACTACGTCACATGACATAATTAATTTGAAGTAACGCTGACATTACAGTATAGAACTAATCGTCTTCTCTCTTAATTAACGAAAAGAGGGCGCTGACTAGACTAGGGCCCCTGTTGTTACTAAATATAATATGTAGATATTTAGAACTACATATACGGAATGTTGTACAACATTAGTATTGAGGAATTTGGATTATGATTTTTACATTGTAATCCATTCTATTCTATAGGTTATTATTTATTATTATTTTTTTTCTTTCTTACCCTTATCAACTTTATATTGTGTAGTCTATATAGCCTAGGCCTATATTATGTATAATTAATATTAATTCTTATTGTATGTATAATTTAATCCTGGTGAAGTGGAAGAGAAGACCTTACGGTCTTAACTCCATCTTACTTACTTACCTACTTACTCACTGAACCCATAGGTTTATGGGCCGCGCGAACATAAGCTCTCCATATATCCCTATCCTAAGCTAAAGCTTTCCAATCATTCCCTGTATAATCTACTTCTTTCAAATCATAGTTAATATAAAGTCCTAACATTCCATGTTCCTAGGAACATGTTCCTGTGTTTGAGCCTTTGACATGGGTTCCCTGAAGTAGTCCCCGCCCGAAGAACCGAATGGGGGACTATTTGAACTCCGGAAAATTTTTCTCCAGTGGAACCCATGTCCACATTTCTTGACGGTTGTATTTTTACGGCGAAAGATCGTCACTCTTTCGACCAAGGTACTTTTTTCTTCTGGCTTATCACCTTCGACCAGTCCGACATGGGCAACCCTATCGGCAGCAGTGCTACCGCCGGCATAGCTCTCGGGATCATTTAAGCACGCAAGCCAATCCACCACGACACGGTAAAGATACCATAGAGGGGTCTTAACTCCATATAAAAATGTTTGTTTGTTTCTTGGATTGTTTGTTCGTACTTTATGCGCGGCCATACCGTTGATCCGATTGTGATGGGGCTTTTTGCAAAATGTTCAGGAGATTCCCGGGATGTACATAGGTTATAAGAGAGTTTGTGATACTCAACTCCTACACCCTTAAAAATCGCCCTTTTTAGTGGAAAACGTGAAAAAAATAGCTCTTTGGACGCTTAAATGGCTTACGCTGTGTAAACCATAACAAATACACAAAATTAATGTACACAGAATTGAATATCTCAAAAGGCTCCACAAAAATCCACATGGCGGATATTCTTTTACGGATAACTCAGAATAACGAATTTTGTCTTTTAGCTCATTTATGCCAAGAAGATCGAGATAAGTAGATCCCAGGGCAACATCGGGTAATCAGCTCGGGGAATCTTAAAATAATTACGATATACAATTATACTTATTTACCCGTTTAAGGAGTAAGTGCAGTTGTTGACGGAGGGCACTGCAGTCGTGTTTATGCAGGAATAGAACACGTGACACTGCTATCTATGAGTGTAGAGGGGAATGGGACGTGGGACGCTGACAGTATACACTGCCTTATATGACGTCACGTGTAGCAACAAACGCAGCTTCGTAATTCTTCCGCCTGCAGAGATACTTTGAATGACTAATACATTACTTTTTGTCTTTCAGCTCATTTATGCCAAGAAGATAGGGATGAATGAGTAGATTCCCAGACAACGCTGGGTAAACAGCACGGGTATCTAAAAATAATTACGATATAAATTTTTCCTTCAACTTTTTTAACTAAACGTAAAACACATTAATTTTAATTTATTTAGGCATAGTAGCGCACGCCGGGTATTAGTTAATATATAATACAAAAATCAGCATAAAGTGTTAAACTTTAATACGAACTTGCTGATAAAAAAGCAAAAATGGGTCAGCGCGGTGGAATTTCAATATGTATACGTATGAAACAGAAAATTCAAACTATTATGTTCAAGCAATACTCTTGTATGTATTTTTTCCCCTTCTTGTTTGCCATTTTCTTCCTTTAGTTATACTATTAACCTATTCTGGCTTCAGTTATCATCATCATCATAGATGGCACTAGAGCCCATTTTGAGGTCATTTTGATCGTCCTCCATTCATCCCTATCCAACCATTACTTCTCCTTTCCTTAAAACAAGTTTCTCAGAATCTTTTTGTATTCCATCTAACCGCCTCAACTTCGGCCTATATGTTTTTCTACTTCCATCGGCGTCAAATATAGCTTATATTTGAAGAGAAAAATTATACGCTCAGACCGGGACTTGAACCCGGGACCCTTGGTTCTCTAGACCAAGTGCTCTACCAACTGAGCTACCTGAGCAAGTACCGATCTAAACGCAAATCTTTCTCTATATACATTGTAATTCCCATCCACCAAATGCTGTGAAGCCATGCTTCTATCTTGCAAGTTTTTATAATAAAAACTTGGAAAAAGCCGTACTGGCTGTAATGTATAATTCCCAAATATGTCTTCTTAATAAAAAGGAGCCGCCATTTTGCAAGATAGAAGCATGGCTTCACAGCATTTGGTGGATGGGAATTACAATGTATATAGAGAAAGATTTGCGTTTAGATCGGTACTTGCTCAGGTAGCTCAGTTGGTAGAGCACTTGGTCTAGAGAACCAAGGGTCCCGGGTTCAAGTCCCGGTCTGAGCGTATAATTTTTCTCTTCAAATATGATTTATCCATCATTGAGATGTACGAAATCAATAATAAAAATAGCTTATATGTTTTCAATGATCATCCAATTAGAATATATCCACCTATTCTAGACTACCTGTGTTATAAAGCCAAATTTTCAATTATTCTATCGGAATAGTCTTTGAAACCTTGATTATTATTTATATTATATTATTAATATTAATATATTATATCTGTTTTGTTCATCGCTGTGATCTCGAGGTAGCATGCTGCCTTGTCACGCAGCGGGCCGGGTTCGTTTCCCGGTCGGGACAGGCTCCTGGGTGAGGTTTTTTCGAGGTTTTTCCTTACCTGTAAGACAAATGTTAGGAAGTTTAGGGCCAATGGTCCCCGAAAATCATCCGGCCATCAACATCATCATCCTTATCATTATCATCATCATCCTTCAACGATGTGGAGAGTAAGGGGAAGCTACCACACCTGTAATTCCCTAGTAAAACTGCCAAGCGTAGCATGAAAATGCTCTATGATTGCAGTGAAAGATCTGCCCTCGGGCAGAATTACTATGGATGGGTAGATATCTGTTTTCATGATATTAGAAATTTCAGTTTAGCTGCTTAAATTGTACTGTCCGTTTTGATTTATACGATTTAACTTACTGCCACAGTAGAAGTGCTACAGCAATCACCTTGTAAAATCTTTTCTTAATTCTCCTCTATGTTCTTGAGTGTTCTGGCATATATAAGATTGGATAATTGGAGTTTACTCCAACTAATGTCCATTTCCTATTCTGATTTCTTCACTCATAATTTTTTGTCCGTATTAATAGCGCAATATCTATCCATCTTGGCGTTGGTTGTATTAACTTTCATTTTCTTGTTCGTTTTAAATTTAACCTCATTTAGTCTTCTGTCTACTAGCATATTATCAATGTGTTATTTCCAATAATTTTTGTCATTCGTTCATAGACATAATCTCACATTTCTCCCTCTCTCCACGACCTTTGATTTTGTCATTAATTGTATTGGTTTATGGATTATTGGTTTGTATAACAACTACGGTATATTGGCAGAGTTTGATTTTTTTTTTTCATATTGCTGTGGTTTATATGATTGCTAGAAGTTAATATATTTGTTATAATATGATATATTAATCCAGGAATATAACTATATAAAAGTAATGATATTGAAAAATAAAAGTTATTCATCAACTAATACCTCTCCATACATCCCTATCCTGAGCCAACGTTTTCCAGTCATCCCGTGTATAGTTTCTCCCCCTCAAATCATGGTTAATTTAATTACTCCACCTCATGTTTGGCCTACCTATTGGCGCTTTCCTTACGATTTGCCAACAAGGAGCTTCCAAACTCTCTTTCATTTGCCATTCGTCCCGTAAGTCCAGTCTATCTCAGTCTACGAGATTTAACTGTTCTTATTAATTTCAAATTTCAATTATTCAAAATTGCCAGCAAATATAATATTAAAATTTCCACATCAAAATCCAAAACAATGGCAATGTGTGGAAAAAACATACAACGGGTGAAAATTGAGATTGATGGAAAAATTATAGAACAAGTGTCAGATTTCTCTTACTTAGGAAGTGTATTTGCAGAGTATAAGAGTGACATAGATTCAAAATTACAAAAATATAATAAAATGAATGGGGTAATACGAAGACATTTTGGTAAACAGATGAGGACAGAGACAAAACTAAGATTACATAACGTCACATCAAAAGCTGCTCTAAAATACGGAAGTGAAATTTGGATTTTAAATAAAAGAAACTCTCATAAACTTCAAGTAAGCCAAATGCGCTTCTTACGATCATTGTTAGGAGTTAATACACTGGATCACCAAAGGAACACTACTATCAGAGGAAAACTTGGAGTAGCAAGTTTAAATGAAGATATCCAAAGATACCAACAAGAATGGAAAAATCATCTGAGAAGAATGGCAAGAAATAGACTTCCAAAATTGGCATTCCAATATACCCCAACTGGACATAGGGACCAAGGAAGACCAAAACATCGGTGGAAAGATCAAGACCATCTTCGCTAGGTTTACCGTACAGGCCACATGGCCTAAAACGAATTTGTTCATGATGATGATGATGATTAATTTCTGCTTTCACTTAAAGATCATGTGCCTCACTGTTATGAAGTCTTCTCCATTTGCCTGTCTGTTCGTTACTATCTGGTCCAAAAATATTCCTAAGAACTTTATTCTGAAATACTAGTAATATTTTCTCCTCCCTTAAAGTAAGAGTTCACGTTTCGCATCCATTTACAACTAGGAGAATAACAGTTTTATATATTTTCAGTTTAACGTTTTTGAGAGAAGTTGGGACGACAAAGTGTTACCCCGTGTATTCCATGTTCGCATTCCTCGAATTTGTTTAAATGACACAAATAATAGGTTGGAGGTAGGCAAACAGTTTTCAGATACTTTTGATATTCACACTGACTTAAATCAAGGAAATGCACTATCTTCTCTACTATTCGATTTTGTACTATTAGTGAAAAAACAAAGTAGGCAGATATAGATATTATTACAAATTTTAGCTGATGACAACGTTCCAGAACAATATAGTACTAATATCTTCAACATCTATAAAGATAATGAAATCTCTGTTAAACAAGATGGCAAACTATCTTCTTGGAAAAAAAAAAGATCAACACTGGAGCAAGACAGGGATGTGGACTTTCGTCGGTGCTTTTCATTATATATATATATATATATATAATATTATATATATATATATATGAATAGAATAATAAACGAATAGAGGAAAACACAACGAGGATATATACCCATCAATAGGAACCTCAAACTCGATGCTATTCTTTTTTGCAGACGATTTAGCTCTTTTGGCACTTTCCGAAAATGATTTGCAACAATCAATTTATGATTTACAAAAAATAGCTGCCAAATGTAATATGGAAATATCAATTAAGAAAACTAAAATTATGGCAATTCATGGGAAGGACCCCATACAAAGTAAAATCTGTCTCCATAATAAAATTTTAGAGAGATCTAATCAATTTAAATATCTTGGATATTATCTCTCTATCTGGTATGAAAAGGATATCCCTGAAAAAAATACTAGTCATGATAAAAAGTTTGGGAATTATTAATCAAGTTATGAAACCATCCCTGGTACAAAAACACCACATTACGTTTATATAACACTTTGACTAGACCAGTGTTGACCTATGGTAGTGAAGCATGGACACTAAAAAGACAACATGAAAGCAGAATAACGGCTTGTGAAATGAGATTCATGCGCAGAACAGCGGGTTACACCAGATGGGATCGGAAAAGGAACACCGATATCTTAAAAGAATTGAAGACTACGCCAATTTTGGAATATATTAAACAGTACCAACTAAATTGGAAACACCATCTTGAAAGAATGAGTTCAAATCGGATCCCCAAAGCTGTTTATAATTATATACCAAGAGGACGAAGGTCTCTGGGCCGTCCTATGAAACGCTGGAGGGAAAATTTGTTATAGGATCGTAACAGGCCTTGGCCTAATACTTTGAAGGAGGAAGAAGAAGAAGAAGAAGAAAGACTAGTAGTGAATCATTAGTATTTCCTATTATAAGTTATTGGCCATATGTGTACAATGCAGCTACATGTAAATGCCCCATTTATATTTTCAATTTCGTGTTCTGTTATATAAACAATTGTTTGAAGTTGTTTTATAACTGGCTAACTTAAGTCATGTAATTACATTCTTAGGCATGTCAACTCAGGGTCGGGTCGGGTCGGGTCGGGTCGAGAGACGAGTTGAGATGAAGCCCCTAGTAGAGGTCTGTAAACGATAAAGGTACCGGTCGACCATGGCCAACACCCCGTCCCAGGGGCGGATGAACAAAATTAATTAGATGAATGTAGACAAATGGCTTAATGAAATTTGTGGCAGGGGAAACGGGAGAATCCCCGAGAAAAACCTGTCCTAGTTCCATCTCGTCCACCATAAAATCCATATGGATTGATCGAGATTCGATCTTGAGACTCAGTGGTGAGAGGCGAGCGTCCAACCACTTGTGCCAAGGAGCGGCCGCAATAATAAATAACATTGTAATGACTATTAAACTCATGCCCCAAATGGGACTCAATGGCCAATCACGTTTCAATGATTTCTGTTTTACAACCAATCAGAGTCGTGTTTCACGAAATATTTATCAGTGTTATAATTACCATATTAAAGAAAGCTCCTCCTTTTTAATATTCTGAACAGGTCTGACCATTATTTTGCAGTGGCTGAGCCCGTGAGAAATACGGCTACCAGATTGTATATATAGTGCATGAATGTCAACATATGCCGCATGCGGGAGTTAATATAAAAACACTTGTAGCAATTGATTATACCACAAAAAAAAAACACTGTTTGCACTTTCTTAAATGTATTTTTTCCTAGGTAACAATCCAGAAAAATATAATTGTCATATTTACATCATACGACATCAGAAATGAATTAATATACAGTTTGATGTGTTTCATTTTTTCTCCACTAGAGAGCATTCTTACAATATTGCGTTCCTTTGGCAATAAATAGTATGATCTGGTTGCAGTGATAAACAAAAGAAGCAGATGAAGCGTACCTATCGCTTCTCATTTGTTTTCAAACATCGCCGTTTACATTAAATATATACATATTTTAATATAACTATAGTTAAATAATGATTTGTGAGTAAACAGCTTAATTTTATTCGTTAAATAGTCCTAACAAATGCCACTCTTGATTTCCAAATTCTCTAGATAAATTCACTCCTCACTTCGTGGGTCGTGAATTTATCGATAATTTGGAAATCACTCGTGGCATCACTTATGACAATTCGTTATTTGCTGATTATCGGCTACTGATGGCAGAAGATTACAAATATATAGAGTAGCTTACATTACAAGAAAACTGAAGGCGAAATATGCAAAACGTGGATTAAAGATAAATGTGGACAAAACCAAGAATATGGCAATAGGAGATGCATCAAAATATATGATTTTAGAAGACAGACATGGAAAAGTAAAATCATGTGACGAATATGTATATTTGCGGACAAAAATGAATGCAGAAGGAAATCATGATGCTGAAATTAATGAGAGAATAAATAAAGGCAAATCTGCAATATCATAATCAAATGGTGTTTTGTGGGATGATAATATACATTCTAAAACTAAAACACTTTAAATACAATAATACGGATAACAATGACATACGGCGCACAAACACGAGAATTAAAATCTAGAACAATAAGTAAATTAAATTTTGCAGAGATGGATTTTCTGGAGGCATTCAGTTGGAATTTCTAGAAGAGATAAAAAATAGTGTAATTAAACTAAAGATAAATGTTCAAACTTTAGTTGTGCATTTCACAAAAAAAAAAACAAATAAAATGGTATGGTCTTATAAAAAGAATGACAGAGGACAGATTCATAAGGAAAATACAAGAATGGGTGCCACATGGTAGAAGAAGAAGAGGACGGCCAAAAAGGTATTGATGGTGTTTTGAACAACATGGGGGAAAAAAGATGGGACGATGGAGATTGGAATGATACAGAGATGTGGAGGAGAATGACGGTAGATTAATTGGACGCAGGAAAATGTGAAATATTTTGAAATAAATAAAGTTAAAATGTATCTTCTTAGGTCAGAACCGTCGTCCTCAACTTATAAAATATGTATGCTTTTCTTTTTGTCTGAAGGCCTTTCAGAATCTCTATTCCATCTTCAGCAGATCTTTCTTCGCTACATTACTTGATGTTCTCGGTGCTGGTCCTAATGTAGTGTTGTACGTGACTAAAGCTTCTTCCTAACTATAGAAAGAAGATAATGTAATGTAGCAAAGGAAGATCTGCTGAAGATGGAATAGAGATTCTGAAAGACCTTCAGACAAAAAGCATACATATTTTATAAGTTGAGGACGACGGCTCTGACCTAAGAATGTACATTTTAACGTTATTTTATTTTATGACTATCCAACTCAATGGTTTTAAACAATGAATTTTATTAGTATTAACATTTTGAAACCTTCTAAATAAAACTCAAATAATGATTGATGATGAATTATGATGTTGGTTATAATATAATATGCTAATAATTGTGATAATTAATAATTTGTTTTTTCATTATTTAATAAAAATTGTTTTAAGATTTGTTAATATATTTACCTAATGCCTTGTATAAAAAGCGATAGATTAATTCATCATAGTTTATTACTTTCTTTGTATTTTTTCTTTCTTTTCTTTTTATGTATAGTAGATTCGAGCTGTTATTCGTTTCTGTATTCATTCTATCAATAATTTAATTTTAATTGTATTTAATTGTATTGCATTATTATTCATTATTTTTGTTATTATTCAATTTGACAGATAATTAATTGTTTACTATGACTATTATTGTATTTTTTTTGTATTTATATGTAACATATGTTTGTCCTGGTGAGTGGAAGAGAAGGTCTTAACTCCACCAGGCTAAATAAAATCTATAAATACATACATAATGATGATAATGATAATATTGATGTTGGTGAATATAGTCTGATATATTTAGGAGATTGAAGAATATTGAAATTCGTTATTTGATAATGTCGGAATTGGCGTTTGTCAGGAAGTAGATGAAATATAACGAACCAGCAGTGAAGTGGCAGTGCTGAAATTCCCACGATCCTAGAATACGGGTCACATGCATTGAACTAGCTGGTGTTTGAAAAGCTTTGCGGTTTTCCAGCACTTTGAGCCTTGAAGAACACTCGGCAACTAGTTGAGCTTTGAACGTGTTGGCAAACCTCCCCCTCCATCTTGAAGAACAAGGGAGGACTGTCGCAACACCCAGTAGAGCTGTTCTTTTTCCCCGATACTAGGGGCTGCATTGTGGTTGCGATGAGTTTATCCGAGCGGGGAGGGTAAGAGGGGGTAATGGAAATCAAAGGGATTACGCCTGGACGGCAACATCGACACAAAAAACCCAGAGTGGTAGCGATAATCTGACAACGAGTGCTTTAAAATAAGCAATATCATTCGTCAAACTCTGCTTCAAAATAAGAGTTGTCATTTAAGTCAATAACACTTGGCAAATTAAGTCATTTTAAATTTATTTTAATTACTCGTGCAGCAAGCAAGTTGTTTTTTCTCTATTAAACTTTAGTGTAATGTAACTCTTAAACATCAAGAGTTATACAGTTAAATGTTTAAATAAGATAATATTATATTATTTACAAATATTATTTACAAATATGGGTCGCACGGGCAGTAAGCCGTACGTGCTGTTGACAGTCCGTCCCAATAAAGTAATAATTGGTACTAGTGTAAAGAAAAATAAACAAAAACAGCAATAACATTACAATTACATAAAGAAAACACAATAAAAATATTACAATTAAATACTAACACAATAGCATTATACACTAAAAACATTAACATTACAATTACATAAAGAAAACACAATAATATTACAATTAAGTAATAACACAATAGCAATAACATAAGATAATATATAAATGGTCCACCACTGTGGTCTCGAGGTAGCGTACTGCCTTATCACGCAGCGGTCCCGAGTTCAAATCTCGCTCGGGACAAGTTTCCTGAGTTTTCGGGTGATTTCCTCGCCTATAAGACAAATGTCATGAAACTTTAAGGCCCATACGGTCCCCGAACATCATATGGCTGTCATCATCATCATCATCATTCACAATATACCTATATTAAGGTTTAGTATTAAGAGGCACTCCTCAGACGCACCCACTATCATCATCATCATCATCACCCATCATGTGATCGGGGCAGCGAAACCCCGCCTTCCAGGTGCCACAGTCTCAGAAGTGGGTTAAATTTACGTCGATGCCAGGAGAGAACACCTGAAATGTCTAAAATAAAAACATGGGGCATTGAATTAAAGAATATATAAATGAATGATAATTTCACGAAGTTACAAAGTGACGAGTGTATTTATCTAGAGAAATTGAAAACCAAGAGTGACATTTGTTAGGACTATTTAACGAATAAAATTAAGCTGTTTACTCAAAACTTATTATTTAAATAAAGTTATGTTAAAATATTTATATCTAATATATAAAAATGAATGTTTGTTTGTTGGTTTGTTTCTTTGTTTGTTTGTTTGTTCGTACTTTATGCGCGGCCATACCGTTGATCCGATTGTGATGGGGCTTTTTGCAAAATGTTCAGGAGATTCCCAGGATGAACATAGGCTATAAGAGAGTTGTGTTATTCAACTCCTACACCCTTAAAAATCGCCCTTTGTATTGGAACACGTGAAAAATAGCTTTTTGCACTCTTAAATGGCTTACGTTGCCTAAACCATAACAAATACACAAAATTAATGTACACAGAATCGAATATCTCAAGAAGTTATACAAAAAAAAAAGTCTGCGACAGCATATGTTTATCTCTTACGGATAATTCACAATAACCATTTTTTGTCTTTCATTGATGCCAAGAAGATCGAGACAAGTACGTAGATTCCTGTGCAAGCATAGCAGCACATGGCGGGTATTCTTTTACGGATAACTCACAATAACGAATTTTGTCTTTTAGCTCATTTGTGCCAAGATGATCGAGATAAGTAGATTCCCGGGCAACAGCGATAATCAGTACGGGAATCTTAAAATAATTACGATATACATTTATAATTATTTTTCCTTTTACTTATTCAACTAAACATAAAAGCACATTAATTTTAATTTATTTAGGCGTAGCAGCGCACGCCGGGTATTAGCTAGTATTTAATGTAATCGGCGATGTTTAAATTATGTTTAATTTTTTACCCAGTATACTCGATCATATAATATTATTTATTTCCATCTGGCGTGTAGACTCTTCAAATAGGATCGCAATATTGTAAGAATGCACCTAAGTAAAAATAAAAGAAAAAGAAAAAAATTGAAATGCCAAACTGTATATTATAACCAACATTCTAGATTATTAATATCTTTGGAAACCAACTCAGTAAAATCATTATTTAAAAATACAATTATTGAAATATATTTCCTATTACTTTGAATGTTATGAGGCTTAGATTATTTAGTCTATATCTTCAATTGAAGTGCAGCCGTATCTTTTGTCTGCCATTTTGTACAATAAAACCTCGCGGCTTTGTTGGAGAGTCAGTCACTGCAAAATAATGTTCAGACCTGTTCAGAATATTAAAAAGAGAGAAGCTTTCTTTATCACAAAAGCAGGAGGTGGTAAAGAAAATTCGATAAAGAATGAGTGAATCACGACTGTCGTTGGTTGTAAAACAAAATCCATTGAAACGTGATTGGTCATTAACTCCCTTTTGATGCAAGAGTTAAATAGTCTTGAATAAATACTAATAACTTTAACATTCCATTCGAGAGAGTCCATTGTGAGCATTTGTACAAGATTTTCGCGAGGGCGGCTCTGGGTCACGATCCGCGCGTGGTATTTTTCTATTAAAGTGCTGCGTGGGCGGCAGGCAAATATCATGCAACACTGTGCGGCGGTGAGATAAATAAATAATAGTTGATACTTATCTGACAAATGCCATCGAGCTGCATCAATACATGCTTGCCATCGTCTGAAAACATTCTGTAACAAATTGGAGCTCAAATGTCTCGACTATATGGTTCAAAATATTGCGCTGTAGCCGAGCGTTTAAAGGCACAATGCCTTGATGCAGATCTATGGCACTTTCGCTGGTTCAAATCCCCATGGTAGAGGAAAGATTGTCCTTCATAAGTGCGTTCTATTCTCTTCTGTAGTGTTCCGCCTGAGGGCAGATCTTTCAGTGCAATCTGGATGCAACCAAAGATTCTACACTTTAATTTGACATTAGGTAATGCCCCTTTTGTTGACCGCATACCATTCATTATATATTTTGGGATATACTTACTAACTCACTGGCACTATCGAACCCATAGGTTCATGGCCGCTCAGACATAACCTCTCCATACATCCCTAATCTGAGCTAACGCTTTCTAATCATTCCCTGTTAATCTACTTCCTTCATATTATATTGAATGTTATTTTCCCACCTCCTTCTTGGTCTACTAACTGGGCGTTTTCCCTCTGGTTTTCCTATAAGAAGCTTCCATGCACGTGTTTCATTCCTCATACGTGCCACATGTCCTGCTCATCGCAGTCTACGAGACTTAACTGTTCTTGTTATATCTGACTTCGTATAAAGACCATGTAGTTCATTGTTATGTAGTCTTCTCCATTCACCTGTCTGTTCATCGCTCTTTGGTCCAAAAATGTTCCTAAGTACTTTATTCTCAAATACTCGTAATCTCCTTCCCTCCCTTAAAGTAAGAGTCCATGTTTCGCACCCATATAATATAACTGGTAGAACAATAGTTTTATGTATTTTCAGTTTAACGTTTTTTGAAGGGAGTTGATACATCAAGAGTCTCTGCAATGCATAATAGCACGCATTTCCAGAATTGAGCCTATGTTTAATTTCTTTGTGCATCTAATTCCTATTTGTGATTATTGTTCCTAAGTATTTGAATTCAGCCACTTCCTCAAAATTTCCCTCATTTGTCATTAGCTGTCAATTTCCATTATATAATGTATTTCTACGTGTGACCATATATTTAGTTTTATTGATATTTACTTCCAGTCCTAATTTATTAGTGTTACTCAAAAGTGTGTGCGTGGTAACTAAATTAACTTGGTGTAGTAATTCCTAACAAAAGAGATGCTAAGGCCCAACTTTGGGCTGTTACGTCATTGCAAATTAATAGCCCTGTAAAAATGAAATAAAACGTTCGTAACCCGGAACGAATCAAAATTTTCCTAAAATCTGAAGTGACATATTTACATGTGATTACTGCAGAAAGTGGCCTAATTTTAAGCTCTGGTTTATTATACAGTGAAGATCATCGTTAGCGATCATCGCTCGGCGTTGTTTGTTCTATACCGGAACGAAGATCGTTCTTCGATGTTTTTTTTTTTTTCAAAATCAGCCACCCAATGCCATCAGGTTGTCTTTATGACGTTTCTGCTATTCTTTTCTAATATTTGCGTAATTGCGTAACCCACTTCTTAAATTGGGGCGCCTGGAAGGCGGAGTTACGTTGCCCCGAAGATATGGTGGGTGATGATGCTGATAATGATATGCCAGGAGAGTCCTCAAACCTAAATTTAATCCAATCCAAATCCAGACCAAGAGCGACCACAAGAATAATTCCCTTTAAGAAAAACTTCCTGTGGTCTAACCAGAAATCAAACCCATAGCCCAATGAATTGTAGTCATAATCTCTGACCACTAGCGCATGAGGCTGGCCATTGATTCCATTGTTAATATGGCAATTTTAGGTTATATGTACATCAATTTCTTGTTCAATACCAAGGCATTTCTCGCATTTGATAGGAAAAATCAAAATGTTTATATGTTCCTCTGATATAAATACTGGTCAAAATGATTTTTGTCTCATGGATACTAATAGTTGTACTTAATGTAGTTCTTTATCGTGTTTCGAATATGTATTTGGAATTTCTCCATCACCCACAGTTTTTTTTATTTCAATTTCAATTAATGGATTTAAATAATACTTTTTAAAATAAACCAAATCAGCTAACTCAAATGATTTCAGCTATGGAAAAGAGATATTAAGGCAAATGGAATCCTAATATGCTGGCCGATTATTGTTGGATCATCAAGAGGGATGCTCCACAGGCGAAATATTGCAGAAAATCGTAATTTCTTACTTTCTAGGTGAGTCCGAATATTCGAATATTGTGTAGTTACGAATGTAGAAAATATTAAAGTGTTTGAAATTATTAATTCCTGTTTCTCGAAAACCTTGCGTGATGGAGAAAAACCGATAACATATTTGAATTCAGCAGAAAACATACAATCAGAATCACACATTTTTCTTTCTGAGACAAAAAAAAAGTCACGTAGTGCCACAATAATTTGTCCGTTTGTTTATTTATTTATTTTTTAATTTATGTATAGATACGGCGTACAATTCCCTAGGAATACAGTATTTACTTTTTCCTGTGTATCTCTGTAATTCTTCATGCTCATTTCATATAGAACATGATGATTTCCAATAAAACTAATCTAAATCCCATCGTTAATTTTGCTAAAATTAGAAAATACGCGCTGTTTTACCGATATTTTGTCAATCAATCTTCGTTGTTTTTAGCAATTCTACCAATGAGTACGAAAACTTGTTTCTGTATTCTTTGGAATCGACTACGATATTCGTCCTCAATTGAATATATTCAAATACAGGACGAAGATCGCTAGCGATAAATACTGACGTCGGCGATCAACGTCGATGAGAAACCACATGCATTCAAAAACATATTGTTCGCTGACGATTTTCGGTGACGATCTTCGACTTAGGCAAACAATAACATTAAAGATCGCTGTATGTAATTTAGCATAAGAATCTAACATTATATATTTTTTCTGCATAGGTGAGTTCCGGACCTACCCAGGCAACTATCAACTTGATATCAAATTGCTGTAAACTGAAGCCTCATTGTGTAAGTGATTCCACATTCATGTTATATATAATTGTAATATAATAATATATAGGCTAGTGCATTTGAAAAATGTAACTGCATGTATGACGATTCTTATTTTTTTTATACCGTTGAGGTTATAACAATGTTAAATTATACTTTTTTTTACCTTATATATTGCCGTCGTCCTCAACCTTAATGTTTTTATTTACATTTTTTGTTGATTTCACTCTAGGCCTTTGGAATCTTGCTTCATCTTCTGGAGTTGTTGTAGTAGTATTGAATTATCTGTATATGTCTAGTAGAGGGTTTTATTCATTAGGCATATTTTCGTTGAGAATGTTTGTATTCCTGGTCTCCTTGATAACAACAGGCACAAAATTAATATTCTTAGAAGAAATCGAAATTATCAAGGAGGCCAAGAATACAAACATTCCTATCGAAAATATGCCTAATGAGCAAAACCCTCTACTACACATACACAGATCATTCAATACTACTACTACAACAACTCCAGAAGTTGTAGCATGTTTCGAAATGCCTATAGCGAAATAAACAAAATTTTAAATAGAAACATTATAATTGAGGACGACGGTAATATACAAGGTAAAAAAATTATAATTTAACATGTATGATGATGGCAGATATGCCATTTGACTTGTAATTTAATCAAAAAATTTGTAAGAATACTATTTTTTCTGTACAGACTTAAACATATAAGTAGGCTATAGAGAAATGTCAGCGCGATTTTTGTATGTTTAATTTGACTATACACTCATGATAAAATACTAATTTGTATCAAGTTACAATAATAATGATATATTTTTATTTTGTAATTTATCCACGATACAGTGGTTTTTCGTCACTCCTAAGAAATTCGCCTTTTTCATTTTTAGTGGTCCTGAAAATCCTCATCTATAAGTCCCAGTTCATTTATACTTCTTCTCACATCATCCGTCCAACCTTCTTTTTAGGTCTTCCATTTCTTCTTTTCCCATCTATTTCCAATTCCAAGATATTCTACAGATTCTATCAGATGTCATCCTCTTGAGATGTCCATACCAGATTAGTCGTCTTTCTTCAATTGTCTGCATTACATTTTCTTTAACGTTCATTTTTTTTTCTAATTTCAATGTTTGTAATTTTTTCTAATCTAGACTTCCGTGATGATTTTTTTTTCCAGTAATCCATCTCTGTTGCAAATAACTTATCTGGCACCTTTCAGTTGTTTATGTCTCTGATCTATACAATTATTATTAACAACAACATAATAGAACAAGTTAATAACTTTACTTATCTTGACTGCAACCTTTCCTACGACACATGTAAAGACATAGACATAAATTTGATAAAATTCCAAAAACTTATAGGAACAATAAAAAACACTCTTCTCCGAAAAGTACGCCCAGATACAATTCTAACATTTTATAAAACAATGGCTCTTCCAACTGTACTTTATGGTTCTGAAACCGGGACTCTTACTACAGGTAAATTAAATAAGATAGTAGCTGCAGAAATGAAGTTATTAAGACATTTATGACCATGTGCGTAATGAAGAAATCTGCAAAGCTCTCAACGCACCAGCAATAACTGAAACCATTCAAATATACTAAATAAATGGCATGGACTCTTCTTAGAATGCCAAGCAATAGACTACCTCTGCAGCTATTGAACTACAGACCCACAGGACAAAAATACCCAGGAAGACTTATGAAGGGATGGAGGGATCAATTTCTGTCCTGAAGCGGAACAGGCCAATGGCCTAAATCCATAACTGCAATTGATGATGATGACGACGATCTATACAACAGGTTTTTACTCCATAATATCTGCTGTTCGTTTTTCTATTTCTGGTTGTGATGGACCTTCTTTGTCTAAGATTGATCCTATATATCTATATTTCTTGACATATTTAATGTTATTCATTCCTGTAACAATTTATTCATCAATATTAAGTGTTAAATATTATGTTTTATTTATATTAATTTGTAATCCTTTTTTCATATTCCTTGCTTAATTTTATAATTAATTATGATCCACAATCTATATTTTGCGTAATAATGGCTTGATCGTCTGCAAATAAATAATAGATTATGCCTATTTTTTTTTCCAATGTGAATTCCCATGACGTGACATTTCCTAGACCAAATATTTAAACTTACATCCAATTATTTTTTTTTTAAAGTGCTGGTGTCAAGGAACATCTTTGGAGGAGTCTTTGGAGGTGATATATTCCTTAGATAAATATGTATCCATTTTCACCTGACGTTATTTGAGAATTAATTATTTTAATATGCCTATTACCTTTTCACTTTCTGAACTTCTTGTAATGCTTTCATAATAATTTTCTTGGTATGCTATCATACGTTTACGTTCGGTGCCTGTACATTTCAACCCTAACGGTTGTACTCTTTCCTGGTATTTTTAATATATATCTCAACATTAAAATGTGATCGGCTCAACATCTTCCAACAGTAAACCCCTATTATTCCCCCAAATTCAAATATTCTTTTCTAACTGTATTTCTTGTAAATATATTCATAATTGGATTATTTATACATTTGCTTATATAATTATAACATAATTTGTGATCACCCTTCTTATATATGGAACTTATATAATACAATTTCATATCGTCTGGCACTTTTTATCCTTGAAGAACATATTATTGTAATTTTTGGCAATTTTATAAGTTTATCATCCCATTCTAACAATTCTAAGTGGAACCGCTTGGTCCAGTTGACTTCAATTTTTCCTATTTTAATAACAATAACAATAACAATAACGATAATACTATAAATAACAAATAATGATAATAATGATGATAATAATAATAATAATAATGATAATAATATTTATAAATAGTAAATTGATGTTATGATCATAAACTTAAATGCTGGTATCCAATTAAACTGGCAGTCAATGATAACTGAGGGAAATTTTGAAGAAGTGGCTGAATTCAAATACCTACGAAGAAGAAACACAAATACGAATGAGATGCACAAAGAAATTAAACATAGTCTCATTTCTGAAAATGGATGCTATTATGTATTCTTGCCGTCCCAACTGATCTCAAAAAGCAATAAACTGAAAATATATCTTCTTCTTCTTCTTCCATCCAAGTATTAGGCCAAGGCCTGTTACGATCCTATAGAAAATTCCTGGGAAATTCTCGTATAAGACTTGAAAGCATAATAATAGTCCCTTCGATTGGTTGCTGGCCAAAGGAAGGCAAGACCAGTGATGGGGATGCCATCTTATAGCCTCTGGTCAGGCTTTTCTGGAGAAGAAAATAAAATAAAGGAAACATGAAATGGAAGAAAGGAAAGACACCCTAGCCCTCGGATGCCCTAATAGCGTCGGGGTTGAAATAACAAGAGTTAACCAAGAGAGGTTAGATAGTAAAGTTAAAAGAGTGCAAAACACAAGTAAGTGGAAGAAATGTTTTGCACAGCTTGGGCACCTTGTGGTCGCCATCCACATATCCCCTAGATGAGGACCCCTATATAAAACTGTTATTCTCCCAGTTATAGTAAAAGCGGATGCGAAACATGGTCTCTTACTTTAAGGGAAGAAAAAGATTAGGAGTATTTGAGAAAAAACTTCATGGGGAAATTTTTGGACCAAGGAGAGATGAACAGGCACACGAATGGATAAGACCATATAACAGTGCTACATGATCTTTATGTGGCACCAAATATAATAAGAACAGTTAAGTCTTGTAGTTTGCAATGGGCAGGACATGTGGCACGAATAGAACATGAAAGAGGGGCACGGAAACTACTTGTAAGAAAACCAGAGGGATAGTGCCGAGTAGATAGACCAAGAAAGAAGTGGGAGAATAACATTAACCATGATTTGAAGGAGGTAGATTATAGGGAGATAATTGAAAAACGTTATCTCAGGATAGAGATGTATAGAGAGTTTACGTCTGCTCGGCCGTGAACCTTTGGGTTCGATAGTGCCAAGGAGTTACTTTGAGTTAGTTGGCTCCTATCAAAGAATAATAAGATGAAAGTTAGTTTAAGCAAATATAATTTCGCAAGAATAAAAACTGATTCGAAGAAAACATATTTGTGGATAATACTATCACAAAATAAATTGAAAGTTGGCTATTTGTAAGAATCTTTTATTTGAAATTTATATATTATTCTTTTCTCTGGCGTGTTTCAAAGAATTTTCGAACTGTCATGTTATCAAAACATTCGAAGAAGCATCACTATATTGTCTTCTATTTCGAGAGTTTCGCAAACCACAATTTCATGGAAAGGTGAGTTTCCAGGAAGAAAGTAAATTGATTTGGCTTATAAAATGCACATTCCACTAATCAGATGTACTGTGTAATTGATGTTCTAATGTAAGTAATGACTAAACAATTACATATAAATATTTTGGTCACTTTCTTGAAACTGTATGTCGCTTAGTTATATAAATACATATTATTTATTTATTTACCAGGTTTTACATCTTTCTGCTCCCAATTAATCTACAGTCATTTTTCTCCACATCTATCTGTCATTCCAATATCCATCGTTCAATCTTTTTTCATCACGCTGCTCAAAACACCACCAATCCTTCATCACGCTGCTCAAAACACCACCAATCCTTCATCACGCTGCTCAAAACACCACCAATCCTTCATCACGCTGCTCAAAACACCACCAATCCTTCATCACGCTGCTCAAAAAACCACCAATCCTTCATCACGCTGCTCAAAACACCACCAATCCTTCATCACGCTGCTCAAAACACCACCAATCCTTCATCACGCTGCTCAAAACACCACCAATCCTTCATCACGCTGCTCAAAACACCACCAATCCTTCATCACGCTGCTCAAAACACCACCAATCCTTCATCACGCTGCTCAAAACACCACCAATCCTTCATCACGCTGCTCAAAACACCACCAATCCTTCATCACGCTGCTCAAAACACCACCAATCCTTCATCACGCTGCTCAAAACACCACCAATCCTTCATCACGCTGCTCAAAACACCACCAATCCTTCATCACGCTGCTCAAAACACCACCAATCCTTCATCACGCTGCTCAAAACACCACCAATCCTTCATCACGCTGCTCAAAACACCACCAATCCGCATTATTTTTGGCCGTCCTCTTTTTCTTCTACCAAGTTACAACCATTCTACTATTCTTCTTGGGAGTCTGTCTTCTGTCATTCTTTTTACATCACCATACTGTTTTAGTGTTTGTTTTTTTATGAAATCCACATTTTAAATTTGAATATTCGCCTTTTGTTTAATTTCACTCCTTTTTATTTTTTCTCTTCTCTGATTGTCCCCAATAATTAATTTCTGCAGAATTTAATTTAGGCCAACTTTTTGTTTTAGATTTTAATTCCCATGTTATGGCACCGTATGTCATTGAACTCTTTACTATTCAACTTGTATAAGATTCATGATATATTCCGTTGAGGTATTATTCAAAATTAAACTATAAAATTATGGAATATTTACCTAAAATATCCGTCTCCCCAACTTTATTAGTTATGCAACTGTAGCGCTCTCGGGACAAGTCCCATCATCAGCAGGGCTCAAAACTGGTGTTTCAGTGAATATTTACCTAAAAGGTCAGTCTCCTCAACTTTATTGGTTATTTAACTGTAGCGCTTTCGGGACTAGTCCCATTCACTAGAACACCAGTTTTAAATTCTGCTGATGATGGGACTAGTCCCGAAAGCGCTACAGTTAAATAACTAATAAAGTCGAGGAAACGGACCTTTTAGGTAGCCTAAATATTCCATAATTTTATATTTTAACTCCTAATTATTATATTCAAAATGTTTGTTTTTGTTTCAGAATTTATATTCAGAATATATGTTGATATTACAGATTTGTTCTTATTTATGCTCTCATTAATTTCAGCGTCATGCATTCAGTGTTTTAAAATATTGAATTACTTTATAACAATCTTTACTAATATTTTCATAACTAAAACACAATTAAATAATTCAAGCATAATGAAATAAAATTAATATTTTTGTTTTGCAAATTATAAAGCCGCAGGCAAAACACGAAATGGAAGGAATATTTGTGGTTACAGATGGGGAGTTAGTAATAATACTGCTGCTATTACGTATTTTATCTTAAAATATCATAAATATGGTTCGTATCACACCCCTGACAGCCATATGTCACACCAATAAAGTAATATTTTAATAATTTCTATACTTTTATTTAAAAAAACCGTACATTTATGATCCAAGCCTATATGATATTCAGATTGTATTAATCCTTGAGAATGTCGTACAAAACATTTGAGCACTTATACTGTTTCCATTATCTATATTAATTAGATTGATATAAATGTATTTTCGCTCTGGATTTATGGTCTAATTTTTGGGCAGGAGGAAGCCTAGAATTTTCTGAGGTTCGTAATTAAGAAGTTGTTTTAATTGTTATTAGAATGTACAGTAACTGTGTTTGTTGACTTAAAAATAAATGACATTAAAAAGGTTAGTTGTAATTTGGTTGCCAGCAAATAAGAATACGAGAAGATATCTAATTCAGTGATTCATTTGTTATGACCAGGACCCGGAAGTTTACGACCTTAAAATGTTTAAAAAATGACCTATAATATTCCCTTAAAATTCTCTTAAAATGACCCAAAAGTGTAAAAAATGACCTAATGAAAATTAAAAAATCATAATAATTAACTAATTAAGGAGAAACATCTACAACCAGGAGATTGGATGGACCGACAAAATTGGCTATTAGGAATCGGACGATGTCAAAGACATTAATCAACTGATGATCTATCTAATAATTAATTCATTACTTAGAAATTGTCTAAGAGAAATTATTATTACCATTAATTCGAGTATTGGTAAATATGGAATTAGATCAAAAATTGTACTGGATAACAAAATAATAGAACAAGTATCACATTTCCAATAATTAGGATGTGATATAACTTACAGAGAAAATAAAGATATAGAAAATAAAGTAAATAAATTCCAGGCTATTTGTGGAACCATAAAAAGAACCTTAGGTCGGAAAACAAGGAAAGATACGAAACTTAAATTATATAAAACAATGGCTGTTCCTTTGTTGTTGTATGGAAGTGAAAATTGGATAATGAAATCAAGGGATAAAAGCAGGATACAGACTGCAGAAATGCTGTTTTTACGTAATGTGAAAGGATGCACTAGAGCGGATAGAATAAGGAATGAAACTATACGAGAAGAATTAAATATATATAAAATTGAAGATAAAATCAGCGAAAATATTAAGAAATGGACAGAACACTTAATGAGAATGAACAACGAAAGAATACCAAAAAGAACCTTCCTGTATAATCCCAGAGGAACAAGAGATGTTGGCCGACCACGTAGAAGATGGACTCCACTTTTAACTTCGCCGGAACAGGCTGCATAGCCTAAACCTTGTAGTAGAAGAAGAAGAAGAAGAAGAAGAATTCGAGTAACTTTCTAAAGCAATTCCTGTTCTTAGGAGGTAATATGAAAATAATTAATAAATAATATTCAATCACTAGGTCAATCTCCTTTTCGTGTTTGACAACTACTATGAAAAGTTATAACATCTAAACATACCTTAATTGGCATTGTGCAAGACACCACCATGGTCATTATTAAGTTATCAAAACGTGAACGATCTCCGGTTTGTCAGCTAACACGGTTTTTATATGATTTAATGTGTCTTCAAAGCATTTCATTAAATAGTTTTTACGCTGTGTTGATTCGTACTGGCACAGTATGACATATGGCGTTCAAGGAAATCACGTAGTTGTTAGAATTGTTTAGTTTTTCTAGATAAATTATTTGCCTACTGACAAACACTTCACATAATGCTTTAAAAAATAGAGATGACCTTGCTATTTGATGTGCAAGCAATTTTGTTTTAACTTTAATTGAAACGCTTTTCCCTGTTCTTTGTTCACATTTGTAAGATAAGAGCCGAAAAATGTTTCTCGCGCCCGAATGTGATGTTGTTACTATGAAACGGTTTATCTGCAGCGACTTTAATTTCGCACACCTTGCAAAATAATACACCAGTCTATCGAGTAGGAAATTATTGTTCACCGAATTCTGTTACATGCTTGGCTTTAAACGGATAGCACTCGACACTTTTTGTGTTGGCATTTTGCACTGCACGAAAATCAACACAACAATACAGAAACACTACTCTCGTGAGACAAACGGAAATATACAAATCGAAAGAATCCCACATTGAAATAAGCGGAAGTTCCGACTCAATCCACGTGGGCCGGCAGGAGCAAAGTGGTTTCACGTTATTTATTGAGGGCAAAAAAATCAAATCAATTTCT
Organism: Diploptera punctata; assembly: GCA_030220185.1. Taxonomy (NCBI): domain Eukaryota; kingdom Metazoa; phylum Arthropoda; class Insecta; order Blattodea; family Blaberidae; genus Diploptera; species Diploptera punctata. The sequence goes on from JASPKZ010009792.1 coordinate 949,251, forward strand.
GTTGGTTTTCTCACTATCTTGCCTGAGCACAAAAAACAAGATAGCAAAAAATACAATATAAAAATGGACATTTTTAACCAAAGATTATTTAGGAAGCTGATTAAATTTAAAAAGTATGAAAAATACCTAAAATGACCCAAAATAAACAAATAAAATTTGATTAAAAGACTCCCTTTTAGAAAAAAAGTGAAAAAAAAAGTGTGAAAAAAGAATTTTAAATGAACTATAAAAACCTCCCTATATCTAACATATTTATTGCACAATGCACTTAATTATTAATGTGAATAGTCTCTGACAACTCATAAAAAGATGACATGTCATCAAAATTCGGGCCCTAGTTATGACTGTGATTTTAGTAATAATCGATTTAAATAAATTATAGTTAAAAAACTAAAACAATACGCTTTATTAGAAAACCGAACTAAAAAATGAAAAATAATTTTAATTTCCAAATGCTTGGGGTAAGATTAAAGTGGTCAACAAAAAATCATATCCAACACATCTAGAATAAAACTAGAGTTATCTACAAAAAATAATAATTTTACCATCAAATGCGTGGGGTGCTTTTTTATGGTTTTTAAGTTTTCTACTTAGAGACTTTACTTTTACCAATATATGTTTATTATCAAATATATTAATTTATATAGAGCACCACACGCTTTTTATGGTAAAATTATGTTTTTGTAGATAACCCTAGTTTTATTCTAGATGTGATTTTTTTGTTGACCACTTTAATTTTATCCCAATCGTGTTGGGAATTAAAATTATTTTTTCATTTTTTAGTTCGGGTTTCTAATAAAGCGTGTTGTTTTAGTTTTTTTCTAAACTATTATTTATTTTTCATTTTTTAGTTTGGTTTTCTAAAAATGTAAATATCTTTAAATTCAATACTATTGTAGTATGAGCTAAAGGTAACAACTCTTCTAAAATAATCCTCCGGGCCGGATTTGAACCAGCGACCAATGGATTACTGAAATTATATACCACTACAGTCCACCACTCTACGAACTGAGCTACCACAACGATAGAGTAAAAAGTCGATACGTCGCAACCTATTATACTGGTTTTTATTTCTTTGATGTCCTCATGATCCTGGCCAGGATCTTAGAAACAATTATGAAATTATTGTATTGTCATTTATCTTTTACAAGTATACAAATTTTCAAGTCGATCCAATGTTTTTAAGTGGGTGAAAATCGTGTTGAAAGATTCCGTTATATAGATAGATACAGATGAATATTACAATAGGCATAAAAATTCCAATTCTTTATAGACTGTTTTGGAAAGGTATACGGTAGGAATGGTGGATGTAAGAGGGTCATGGGAACGTGTAAGGGAATCAGAAGGAAAGTGGCCAGTAGGTACGAAAATAATGAGATGGGATATATTTTTTTTATATTCAATGCCACCAGGTTTTCATTACATTTCTCGTATTCTCGCCTGGCTTGGCGTACTCGTAACCCACTTCTGAGTTTAGGGCGCCTGGAAGGCGATGTTACACTGCCTCGATGATATGTGATGGATGATGATGGTAAAGATGCGCCAAGTGGCCTTAATCCTAAACTTAATCTACTTCTTCACTTCCTGTTTAGGCATTAGTTGCCTGTTCCGTCTACACTAATAAGATCTAAGAGCATATCTTCCGAGGACGTCCGATATCTCTTCTTCCTCTCGGAAAATAATGTAAGATTTTATTTGGTAATCTACTTTCTTCCATTCTTTCTACATGTTCTATCCACTGAATCTTGTTGCTAAATATCTTTTTATGGAGTAGATCTGTAGTTCTTCGCGGATATCCTCGTTTCTTATCTGGTCCGTTCTAGTGCATCCTTTTGTTCTTCATAAAAATTTCATCTCGGCTACTTGGATTTTACTTTCTTAATGAAGCGAATATGATAATAATGGTCGCATGTTCTTTTTTTTTTTTCCTTTTTGTTTTACCTTTTTGTTTTACCTGTTTTGTTAACTCGCTTTTATCCTCACATAGACACAAGGACAGAACACACACACCCAGACCCAGGGCGGAGATTTAAAATCCCGTAACCCGCCAGGAATCGAACCCGGGTCACCGGAGTGGAAGGTAGGGACTCTACCGACTACGCCACGGCGACGGACAATGTTCGGGGACCGTTTGGGCCTTAAATGTTTCTGACATTTGTCTGACAGGTGAGGAAAAACCCCGAAAATACCTCACCCATGAAACTTGTCTCGTACTCGGGCTCGCTGCGTAACATGGTAGAACGCTACCTCGAGATCACTGCGGTGGAATATACAATACTATTAACCATGATTAGGGAGATTTATACAAAGAATGATTAGAAAAATTAGCTCAGGATTATGGAAAGATTATGTATGTGTGGTCATGAACATCATTGTTCAATAGTGCTTAATGAGTTGGTTAATTAATTATTAAATTAGTGTAGCCTATATTTCCTATTTTTTGTTTTATTTCAACAGGTTTTAAATGTATGCAAACATCTTCCTGTGCCCAATATTGAGTTTTGATTCTCTTCCTCCATTCATCTCTGTCCTTACAGTCACCATCCTGCAGTCCTCTGCCCTTCATCAAATTCATAATTCACTCTGTTCATGTTTTCTTAGGTCTCTCACTTCTTTTCCTCCGATTTGGAATCCACTTCCAACTTCTAACTGGTAATGTATATTCATTCATCCCCATCACGTGTCCAAACCATAGTAATTATTTCTCACAAATTGCATAATTGTTTCGTTAAAGTTCATTTTTTCTAGTAAAGTAAAAGTAAGTAAAGTGATCCCACAACGGGCCCGGAGGCCCTTGGGGAAGTAGGAGGTTAAGGCTCCCACTTGTTCTAGACAATCGGCACTTTATGTCAGCCGGGTTGTCAGCCCTGCGTGACGACCGCCTTTACCCCCAGAACAAGCGTCTGGTACTCATTTCCGTTAGAGGCTGAGTCGACCCCAGGGCCATAGTGCCGCCACAGGGTTTGGGTCAGTTTAAAAATCCTGACCCCAACGGGACTTGAACCCTCGACCCTCCGTCTTGTAGCTCAGTGCCTTAACCACTATGCTACGGCTAGAACTATTTAACTCATGCCCCAAATGGGAGTCAATGACCAATCACATTTCAATGATTTTTTATTTACAACCAATCACAGTCGTGTTTCGCCTAGAATGTATCAACTAAAGTTTATCATAATGAAGAAAGCACCTCCTTTTTAACATTCTGAATAGGTCATAGCATTATTTTGCAGTGACCTACCCCCTAAGAAATACGGCTACCAGATTGTGTATATAGTGCATGAATGTCAACAGAAATAGATAATATAAAAACATTTGTAACAATTGATTATACCACAAAAAAACATTGTTTGCACTTTCTTAAACGAATTATTTTCCAGGAAATGACTTATAAAGAAATGTAATTGACATATTTACATCATAGGACATCAAAAATTAATTGATACCTATTACGTTGATTATCAATTTCTCCAGTAGGGTGCATTCTTACAACATTGCGATCCTTTGGCAATAAATTATATGATCTGGTTGCAGTAACGATCAAAAGAAACAAATGAAGCGTACCAATCGTTTCTCATTTATTTTCAAACATCGCCGTTTACGTTAAATATATAAATATTTAAAATAACAATAGTTAAATATTGATTTGTGAGTAAACAGCTTAATTGTATTCGTTAAATAGTCCTAACAAATGCCACTCTTGATTTCAAAATTCTGTAGATAAATCACTCGTGGCATTACTTATGATAATACTGTCTCTGATCCTGTGTAAGTTAGAGCATCGAGAAGATTTAAGAAAATCAGTTTCTGTACATTTCAATTTTGACTTTAATTTGGCATTTATAGTCCTGTATATTTTATTTACTTTTCCTATTTTATGTATAGCATAGCAATTCTATACTGTATATGAGGCTATTTTAGTGAACATTATTATTGGACACACTACACTATAAATATAAAGTTGTTGCATAACTGAAAGGGGGAACGGTTAGACAGTGGTTACATGATTTCACAAGAAGAATAAGTCCCACCCTCTCATCTTGAGGGAGAATAAAAATGGTGGATTTTCCAAGCCGATGCGTCGGATGTGTTTCCACCCCACTTGTTCAAAATGCGATACATTGGCCACCTATACGCGCACAACATATCCGGTATCAATCATAATTGTCATAAAATGTTGTCTATTTTTTACTTACGATATATTCCACTTAACATAAAATAACGATATTGAAAACGGAATGTAACTCAATAAATATCTACGTGCAATTGTATTAAAATTATGATACCGGCGATATATTGAATTGATGAAAATTTAAATAGGAAATTTAGATTATATTTGTATTACAAAATAAAATTAAAAAACATAGTAATAAAGGATATATTTATTACTATTTTTTAAAATTTTATTTTGTAATATGAATATAATCTAAATTTCCTATTTAAATTTTCATCAATCCAATATATTGCCAGTGTCATAATTTTAATACAATTACACTTAGATATTTATTGAGTTACATTCCTTTTTCAATATAGTTTTTTTTATGTTCATGTTATGGACAGTGACAACACAACAATCTGCCAGGATACAAGCTGCTGAAATGAGATTCCTCAGACCAATAGCAGGATATCAAAGAACAGACAAAAAACATAACACAGAAATAAGACAAGAACTAAAAATAGAATAATCAAACTCAACAATAGAGAAATACACTGGAAAGAACACTTGGCAAAGATGAATGAGAATAGAATACCAGCATACAACTATTCACCACGAGGAAGAAGAAGCTTGGGAAGACCAAGGGAAAGATGGAAAGAGCAGCAATTTGGAACTGGAACAGGCTAGTAAATAAGCCTAAACCGTGAAGAAAGAAGAAGAATAAAGGATATACGTCCTTGACCCAATCGGCACAGGTAATCTGAGTCCCTATTCTAAGAAATGCGGTAAATTGGGTTCCGGATCGAAATATGGTATTAGGAAAATTAGGTTGTTTCAAAAAGGGGTAGATATAGGTTTCCAGCCTATTAAGCATTACCCAAGGAACACCGCGTGGGGGTTAGCGGGATCGTCTTCCAAAAAATCATCATAATCATCATCCGGTATCATGACAGCTGCCGCAGTTTTCCGGAATCCAAACGCCATTCCACTCTGTCCATCCATTGATCTTCCTCCAATCTTCTGGTAATCATAGCTGCTTGCACACCTTCTATCCAGATTTTCTTTGGTCTTCCTTTCATCCTCCTTTCCATTGGGATCCATTCCATAATAATTTTAGGCAATCTTTGCTCTGACATTCTTTTAACATGGCCATACCACAGTAATATTTTATTTTGTATGTCTATGATGTCCGGCTCCTCTTGTACACCCACAGTTTCTCTTATTTCTTTATTTCGTATTCTATCCATTCTATATTTTCCAGGTGATCTATTTACAATCCTTTAATTTAAAACAATTAAGATGTTAAAAAATAGCCCTAAAATTATTTTTAGCCTGATGGTTTTAAAATTCACCTATTTTACAAATGCGAGCGCACTAATTTGAATTTGTCCGGATGTCAACAGTTCCATTTTTCAGCAATAAACCGTTCCTTTTCCTTTCTTCTTTTAGTTTGCTTTGTTAGAATTTTTATTATACAGAGTATCCCATTCAAACCTCCCACATTTTAAATAATTATAACTAAGAAAGTATGCGGAATTATGAAAGAGGCCGGTATTAAACGAACCAGAAACTCAAAAAATGTTCATTGCCACACACTAAAACACATCTATATGTGCTCCATTAGTAGCACGAACATTATCAATTCTGTATTCGATTTCGTGCCTCGTTCTGTCCAACATGTCCATTGGTATTGTTGAAAATTGTGTCAAGGATACGAGTTCGTAAGTCATGAAGATCTTGTACTGGAGTCGAAAACACACGGCCTTTTACACACCCCCAGAGGAAGAAGTCCAGTGGAGTAATGTCTGGCGAACGTGCTAACCAGAAAATTTGTCCGCCGCGTCCAATCCACCTATCTGGGAATGATTCTTTGAGTGTATTCCGAACATCCAGCTCCAGTGTGGTGGGGCTCCATCATGCTGAAAGATTACTTGGGGTTGCAGATCAGCTACTTGGGGGTACAAGGACTGTTCCAACATGTATTGGTATATCGGGCCAGTTATTGACTTCTCATGGAAGAAAAAGGACCTATAATCCTGTTCTTCATCAGACCACACCAAACGTTTACTTTTGGGCTATACCGAACGTGCTCACGGTAGAAGTGTGGATTTTGCGTACCCCAGATCCATACATTGTGCCGATTAACAAATCCTGATACATAGAACGTTGCCTCGTCAGAAAACAATATGTTTCCAAGAAATTGAGTGTCCTTGTCAATACGATCCAGCATTTCAATAGTAAATGCCTGTCGTCGTGGTCTGTCATGGCTTTATTTATTGAACAATTTGCACCTTGTAGGGGTACAAACGAAGCCGCTTATGAAGCACTCGATGCACAGTTCATCTCGGCACATCAACTGCCGGGAAGCTTGACGAATTGATTTTTGTGGACTTCTCAGAAATCCTGCTCTAATTTCTTCTATATTTTTTTCTGAAGCACGTGTACGAGCACCTCCTGATTCTTTTTTAACGCTTCCAGTCGCCAGAAACTTCTTTCTCAAGCCATGCCTTAATGGTCTTCCCATCAGGTGCATTTCCTACATATTCTCTCCGGTAATTTCTTTGCATTGTAATTATTGACTTCGTCTCTGCATACCAGAAAACAGTTTGTGCTCGTTGCTGAGGAGTCGCCATTTTGTTTTATGCCATTATTCTCCAAGATGCGACAGATGAATTAACTGCAACAATGAAAACAAAAATTCTTTGAGTTTCTCTTTCTTTTAATACCAACCTCATTTCCTAATTCCGCATACTTTGAGAGTTATGATTAATTAAAATGTGGGAAGTTTGAATGGAACACCCTGTATAATAAAGATTCAGCCTGCGTATGTTTGTGCTCGTAAAACTTGAAAAGAAGTCGATCGACTGACTTGGAATGTTGTATGTACAGGTTTTCAGGTACGGCGAATGTTTAACGCTATTATATTCTAAAACCATTAGGTATAGAAGTTCACCTGAAACGAAACTTTAAAAAAAACGTTAATTTATTTATGTTTCACAATGATACTCAATATATCGTATTAAAATAAATCGAGGTAGGAGTTATAAAAAATCAGCGAAATCCGACTTCTAATAGTCAGGGGTTTACTGAAATCCAAAACTAAAAATGTACTTAGCAACCGCCATGTTTGATTCGTCGCATTGTACCTATATCATATAGATTAATTAACCCTTAATTTTCTTTTCACTTGTTCAACTAAAAATAAAAACACATTTCATTTATTTAGGCGTAGCAGCGTACCTAGTTCTATATAGGCTAAGATGTAAACATCAATTTGACAATATTTTTTCAATATTTCAATAGAGGTAGAAATTAATGGTTCCTTAATTTGGCGTTCACTTAATTAATTTTATCTTTCGTCAAATATTAATGCATTTTTATGCTTGACAAATAAATAGCACCGTACAAAATTATCAACATTAGAAACTGCTACTTGGAACAATGATCTAATTTACCTAGAACAGGGATCCAATTTACTGACCACTTAACAATTCTTATTATATCTAGTTTCCTATTAAGATCATGCAGCTCACTGTTATGCAGTCTTCTCCATTCGCCTCATTGCTCATCTCTCTTTGGTCAAAAAATGTTCCTACAAACTGTATTCTCAAATATTCGTAATGTTTTCTAATCCCTTAAAGAGGCGTCCATGTTTCCCATCCATATAATATAACTGGGAAATAACTGTTTTATATAACATGTTTTAAGATAGCTTCAGATAACAAGAGTCCCTGTAATGCATAATATCATGCATTTCCAGAATTGAGCCTATGTTTATTTTTCTTTGTGGACCCCATTTCTGTTTGTGATTTTTATTCCTAGGTATTTAAATTCAGTCACTTCTTAAAAATTTTCCTCATTTGTCATTAAATATCAATTTATATTAAATAATGTGTTTCTATGTGTGTTTTTCTAAGATGTATAAGCCCTAAGGTAAATTGTTTTAAATACTAAAATACTCAAGGGATAATTTATAGTATCAATCTTAAGGATTGAATAATTCTATGTTTTGTTTAATAAGATTACGATTGTTTAATAAAATAGTTTATATGGAAGTCATATAAAACTGTAATAGATTTATTATTTATTTATTACCTTATGACATCATTGCTTTTTTTCAAGTGATCACCAAATCAATTGATTATCTTAAAAAAACAGCGCTTCTTCAAACTTATTTTATATTTATATACCCCGTGCTTCCCCGTATGGGGTTAGGGTGCTCCCTAGTGAGTGTTTTAACTAAGCTAATTTAGTTACGCTTATTTATCCCCAGATGTCATCGAGTGATATGGGGTCGAAATAGCCTCAGTGAGACACCTAGTGGCAAGTAAAGTATTACTTGGATAGGTAACAGTCAGGAAATTTAGCACAGAGGTTCTTTTATTCAGGCTTGCGGTTCTTTTACGAGCCTGAAAATCTTCAGGTTTAAAACCCCTACCGGAGGACTTGCCCCTTGGATTTTTCCATCCTAAAAATCCTTCGATCCCGGCCGGGTTTGAAACCCGTGACCCTTGGAACTAGAGGCAAGGAACACAACCATTACTCCACCGCAGCCGACAACTTACTTTATATAAAGACTAGATTATATACAGGGTGGTCTGCTTAAAAAATTGACATCCGATAGTGTGTTAAAAATTTCTGACATACAAAAAACAATTATAATCCAGCCGCTAAGATTTCGGCCCTGACGTTATCACTACAGTGCTGCCGATATGGATATTCAGTGGGAGTGGCCACATTTTGTACCTCGTCGAGTAACAAATCATGGCGGTTAGCAGAAATACAGCTGACAACATCGCAGCAATTTCAAACCTTGAAAGCGGCGTGAAAAGCAGTGATTGGTTGTGGTAGACGTCCACCCCCACTTTAACTATTTCCTTATTGGCAATAGAGAGCTAGTTTCACCCTTTACCCCTCGTACAACCTAAACATCAAAGTCGGAGAATCAGCGGCTGGACTGTACAACTGGAATAGCATCGAGAGGGACATCTGATATACATATTTTTTTTCTAAATTAAATAATTTTCAAGATATGACGGTCAAATTCCATTTTTAAAATGGGAACCACTTATGTTTTGTGTTGCAAATGATGCGTTAGCTATAGGCCTATAGGGCCTACCTACTCACAACTGACTGTTTTAATGATTGTCCGTCGCCGTGGCGTAGTCGGTAGAGTCCGTACCTTCCACTCCGGCGAACCGGATTCGATTCCCGGTGGGGTAGGGGATTTTAAATCTCCACCTTGGGTCTGGGTGTGTGTCCTGTCTTGTGTTTGTATGTGTGAATAAGATAAAAAGGTTAACAAAGGTAAAACAAAAAGGAAAAACAGTGTAAACGAAAGAAAACGACAAAGAAAGAAATAAAAAAAATTATGTTTGTTATGTAACCGAGTCGCGTAAACAAACAATGTCTGATTCACCCTTATTTATGTCCAGTTCAAAATGTTAACATTGAACATACCCGTACCACACTACTCCATATAATAAAATAAATAATAGTTTAAAAAAACTAAAAGAACACGTTTGAAGAGAAAAATTATACGATCAGACCGGGACTTGAACCCGGGACCCTTGGTGAAGCATGGCTTCACAGCATTTGGCGGATGGGAATTACAATGCATATAGAGAGATTTGCGTTTAGATCAGTACTTGCTCAGGTAGCTCAGTTGGTAGAGAACTTGGTCTAGAGAACCAAAGGTCCCGGGTTCAAGTCCCGGTCTGAGCGTATAATTTTTCTCTTCAAATATGATTTATCCATCATTGAGATATACGCAATCAATAATAAAAATAAAAGAACACGCTTTATTAGAAAACTAAAAAATGAAAAATAATTTTAATTTCCAATACGCTTGGGATAAAATTAAAGTGGTCAACAAAAAATCATCTCCAACACATATAGAATAAAACTAGAGTTATCGACAAAAAGAAAATAATTTTACCATCAAAAGCGTGGGGTGCTTTTTATGATTTTTACATTTTTTTCTTAGAGAGCTTACTTTTACCAATATCTGTTTATTATCAAATATATTAATTGATATAGAGCACCCCACGCTTTTCATGGTAAAATTATTTTCTTTTTGTTGATAACTCTAGTTTTATTCTATATGTGTTGGAGATGATTTTTTTGTTGACCACTTTAATTTTATCCCAAGCGTGTTGGAAATTAAAATTATTTTTCATATTTTAGTTTTCTAATAAAGCGTGTTCTTTTAGTTTTTTAAAACTATTATTTATTTTTTAGTTTTAATATTTTACAGAATAAGATAAAAATGTAAATATCTTTAAATTCAAAACTATTGTAATATCCATCCATAGTAATTCTGCCCGAGGGCAGGTCCTTCACTGCAATCATAGCATTTTCATGCTATGCTTGCAGTTTTACTAGGGAATTGTAGGTGTGGTAGCTTCCCGTTGCTATGAGCTAAAAGTAATACTCTTCTCTAAAAAAACCCTCCCAGCCTGATTTGAACCAGCGACGTATGAATTACTGAAATTATATATCACTAAGAGTTCACTGCTCTACCAACTGAGCTCTTACAACGATTGACTAAAAAGTGAAAAGCGCGTTGAAAGATTCCGTTACATTGATACAAAAACACTTTTTTTTCTGATAATTATGGCCAGGATTTTAGAAAATAGATATGTCACTGCAATCATAGCATTTTCATACTATGCTTTGCAGCTTTACTAGGAAATTTTAAGTGTGTTAGCTTTCCGTTGCTTTCCACACCGGTGAAGGATGATGATAATGATAAGTATGATGATGATGATGGCCGGATGATTTTTCGGGCCACCATTGAGCCAGTCTCAATAGAACCCTTGAGGATGCCGGACATAGTCTCTGGCGAAGCGTCGGGGAACTACAAGCCTCAAGACCACGGCCAACAGCCCGGAAATCTTCTACAAGATCATGGTATTAAAATAGTCAGTTGTGAGTAGGCATAGCTAACGCAACATTTGCGACAGAAATATTAGGTAGTCCACATTAAAAAAAAAACTAAAGTTTACCGTCATATCTTGAAAATGATTTTATATTGTATCAGATGTCCCTTCGATGTTATTTAAGTTGTAATTGGTGTTTTTTATAAGAAAAATTTAACAACAGTCAGAGGTGAAAGCTTTAAGCGTGCCAATCTGTATACTATATTATGTTTGTACAGAGATTTCAGTATCTAAATTATTTAAGAGTAGGGAATTTTCATTACGTTGGTTGATGTGCAGGAATAAGCAGTCTATTTGTACCGTATTGAAGCTAGACATATGTATTATTCTTGTTTATTTTATCTGATGGAATTAAGACCGTGAGGTCTTCTCTTCCACTTCATTGTAGATCTACAATATAGATGGTATATCCATTCACAGTTATTCTGCCCGAAGGCATGTCTTTCACTACATTCTTAGCATTTTCATGCTATGCTTTGCAGGTTTACTAGGGAATTATAGGTGTGGTAGATTCCCGCTGCTTTCCACACCGGTGAAGGATGATAATGATAAGGATGATGATGATCGCCGGATGATTTTTCGGGGACCGTTGGGCCCTAAGCTTCCTGACATTTGCCTTACAGGTGAAAAAAAAACCCAAGAAAACCTCACTCAGGAGCCTATCCCGACCGGGAAAAGAACTCGGACCCGCTACGTGACAAGGCAGCACGCTACCTCGAGACCACAGCGGTGGACAAATGGTATATTCATCCATGCATAGTAATTCTGCCCGAGGGCAGGTTTTTCACTGCAATCATAGCATTTTCATACTATGCTTTGCAGCTTTACTAGGGAATTTTAAGTGTGGTAGCTTTCCGTTGCTTTCCACACCGGTGAAGGATGATGATAATGATAAGTATGATGATGATGATGGCCGGATGATTTTTCGGGCCACCATTGGGCCCTAAGCTTCCTGACATTTGTCTTACAGGAGAGGGAAATAACCTCACCCAGGAGCCTGTCCCGGCGGGGAATCCAACCCGGGCCCGCTGCGTGACAAGGCAGCACGCTAACCTCGAGACCACAGCGGTGGACAGATGTTATATAATTCAACTTAATAGATACCATTTACTTTACAAATGCGAAATATTTTTCATGCAGAATGCTTCATGTATACCTACAAAAAAAAAATAGTTGTATTGTTATTATAATTGCTAGTGCCTAGATGTCACTGTGGTAGGGCTGCCTACTTCTCACATTTATCGATATAACGTTAATGCGTGCCTGAAATTGTATATTTGAAATGCGCATACTAAGTTTAATGAAAATTCTGTAAACATAAGACACAAAGTTTATCAGCAAGTGGATATTAACAGGATCTGTACAAACATGTTTACATAGCGCATGCGCCAAGTTGTGCACACTAGAGACGGGAATATTAATGTTTACTCTCCGGGAATGGAGCACCTGAAGGATACAGCCAGGAATGTACCGTTCGTACGTACCGAGTTCTCAGTTGCAGTTTTTAATATCAAAGCCCATCCATCACCCGGACTCTCATCTGTTACTTTATCATGTCATGTTTTTACTCTGTCTTCTATCTACGTCTTTCTCTTGCTATGCTTGTTATGTACTGTGCCAAGTCAACACTACACTACTGTTCTACACTCCAGCACTGTTCTGCACTGTAAAACAATATTAGCTATTGTACACTCCAGTATAATGCACTTTACTACACTACCGTATTATTTCCTCCAGTATACAATTCTACACCACACAACACTATATTACATTGCACAGCAATGCACTACAATATATTGCACTTTACTACAATATTGCATATTTTCTTGCACTATACAATACTACATCACAACATTAGAATATTATGCAGCAGTTCACTATACTACAGTATATTATATTGTACTTTACTATGATACTGCATAATTTTCTGCACTGCATAATTGGACGATGTTATGCATCAACCAACTAAACGCCATTTCTCTCTTCTCTTCTTCGGCTTTCCCCCATTTATAGGTTTGCCTTCTTCAGTTTCCATTTATCTCTATCATTCCAATCTCCCTCTTCCAAATTCCTATCATCCATTATAGTTCTGACATAGGTTTTCCATTTCCATCTTGGTCTGCCACGTTTATTTATTCCAGGGGGTGACCATTGGTGTATATTTTTTGGCCATCATTCATTTTCCATTCTTTGTACATGGCCGTACCATTTAAGCGTTTGATTTTCAGTCCTCTTAACAACCGATGTGGTGACATTAATTTCTCTCCAAAGTAATTCATTTCTTACTTTATCCTGTCTTGTTTTTGGAGGCTTCTTCTAAAATAATCAAATTCAACCGTTCTAATTATATTTTTTTGTAATTCCGTCAAAGACCAAGTTTCACTTCCATATGACAAACTACCTTTATTGATTTAGAGGTGGCATATGATAGTGTACCTCAACAATTGTTATGGACGGCAATGGGAAATCTGAATATCTGTGATAAATTGATTAATATTGTTAGGAGGATCTATAGTAATACAAAAGCTAAAGTAAAAATACAGAATAATTTAACAAAGGAATTCACAGTGAATAAAGGCCTTAAGCAGGGATGCAGTTTGTCACCAATTCTTTTTAACATTTATTTAGACCAGGCTCTTAACTTATGGTATAAAAAATATTCGGAAATGGGTATCCCTACAGGAGGAAAAGTACTGCATTCATTGTTGTTTGCAGATGATCAAATAATTTTTGCAGGGGATGAAGATGATATGAAATATATGATAAATAAACTAAACGCCATTTAAAAATATATATTTTTATGCCATCTGTTGCACTGGCTCATGAAGTAAGCATACTTTTAGAGCCAAATATTTAAATGTAGCCATATTAATAAAGAAAAATGTAAACGTCATCAGTTCTTTCAGAGATTCTGTGTTTTGCAACAAATGGCTATGAAACCAGGTCCTCATAAATGCTAATCTAAATGTTGCAACATGCAGCTAAGCGCCATATGTTCTCCTCTTAGATTGTTGTTGCATAACTATCAAACATGGAAAGTAATTTACAACATCTAGTATTGTTAGTTTGACGTTAGAATAAATAGTGAGGATTGAATTAAACTTTAAGCATATTTTTTCTGGAAACTTGGATAATGGTACATGGCCGGTTGATGCATAACGCCGTCCAATTTATCTCCACGCAAGATTATACTACATTGAACAGTAATGCACTACATTTCAGTACATTGTACTTCACTACAGTGCTATACAAAGTGTAAGTAAATTCCCATTACAGGCTTTGAGGATGTGTTGTAGAGAACAAGACGATTACATTTAGCATGAGAACTGACGTCCGTAAACGTACAGTTTTCTCGCTACACGCACGCAAAATAGCACAACACATGTTTTATTGTCCTGAATTTTTGGCGCCAAATACCCTGCACGTTTTCCCTACTTAACCTCGCTGGACTACTATCTGTGGGGTCACATGAAATCCCTGATTTTCGAGATCTCTGTGGCATCCGAGTTAGACCCACTGGCATGGGTTATAGCTGCGGCGGATATTTTAGAATCAAGGATTGGTGATCGTGTATACCAGAACATGGTACGGAGGTACCGTACCTATGTTGAAGTAGGTGATTGTCACATATAGCCCTTCTTGTGGACCCAGACAAAAGCAGCAGGCGTCAGAGAGAGCACCACGTGGTGTGGTATTTTGGGCTTAGTGGGAAGACTGTATGTTTCCGGACAAGAGATCCTATGCTAAACGTAATCGTCTTGGTCCCCATAAAATATCCTCAAACTCTGTATTGGCAAATAGGTACACCATGTATAATTTACTGTGGTACATTGAAGTAGAGGTAAAGCCAAATAATTTGTCCTGTCGTAGTAAGGCAATATTGTCCAGACAATATTGTCCTCTCTCTTTCTTCCCCACATCTCCCCGACAGCGTCAATTACATTTTCACGTCTGGATTTGGACTTGCTCGCATTCCCCCACGGTATTCCCTACACTGTCTCCCTTATGTCAGCTGACCTTAGACTTTACTAAAACTCGGCCGTTTGCGCTTATCGCGAACAAATTATTTCGCTTTACCTCTCCATTATATTGCACTTCATTGCAATATTATAATGCTGGCATATTAACCGTTTTATTAAATCGAATTGGAGATGTTGCTTTACTGATAGTGATTGCTTGAATGTTGAACTGTGGAAAATGACATTTTATTTATTAATATAATATTATATGAGGAATAACTGTGAAATTAAATTATTTAGTTTACTAGTTGGATAATTTTCTCCACTGCACAATTTATCGCTACACAACACTATACTACATTGAAAAATAATGCATTAAACTGAAATACATTTTTCTTTACTGCAGTGCTATATAATTTCATCCAGTACATAACATTACATCACACAACACTATAAAATATTACACAGCGATGCAATACACTGCAGCACATTATATCGCAATTTACTAGAGTAGTATACAGGGTGTTAAAAATTCCATATACAAACTTTGAGTGTTGTAGAGGAGGTAAAATAAAACTATTTTGTTATGTGAAAAAATGCACGTTCTCCGTTTCCCCGCTAGGGGTTCTTGAACGGTTTGACGCTGGATGATTGACTGTATTGAACCTGGCGTGTGAATAATGTTTTACAGATATCGTGCATTTACATTAATTCAGTTGGCATCTGCGTGCAGATGATTGTCTCACACGTTCAAAACAATCAGATGTGTCACAAATAATTGCTGCAGCTTCAGCCACATGGAAAACCAGTTCTTTTGGAGTGTCTGTTGGTGTCTTGTACACCAAACGTTTCACCTCTCCCCATAAAAAGAAATCCATTGGAGTGAGATCGGGAGAACATGGTGACCACTGTACTGGCCCACTCCTCCCAATCCAAGGAAAAAATTGTTTAGGTATTGTCTGATATCAAGGGCAAAGTGTGGTGGGGCCACATCATGGTGGAACCATAATCATTTTCTGACTGGTAGCGGGACATTCTCCAACAGTTCTCGTAATAATCACGAAGAAAGATAAGGTAATTTCCTCCACAGACTAGGTTAGGCAGAAGATACGGCCCAACCATATGGTCGTGAACAATACTCCTGTATTGTGTAATCTGCCGTCAAGAACCTGTAAACATCAATACCGTACATAAACTTTGTAACGTAAACACAACATAACATGTAGATAATAATTACTGCAAGTGAACAATAACGTAAACTTACCTTCCACTTTCAACCAATGTCAACGAGTTGCATACGAAGGAGTCGAAACAACACTGAAATGTCACAGTGTTGCATACAAAGCAGTTAAAACTACACTGAGCGGTGGCTGAAGTGAGGTCCTGCATCAAACCCTTCAATGACCCCTAGCGGGGAATCGGAGAACCTATCATTTTTTTTTCACATAACAAAGGAGTTCTGTTTTACCTCCTCTACAAACTCTCAAAGTTTGTATAAGGCATTTTTTACACTGTATATAGCTTCCTGCAGCAAACATTTCGTCACCACACAACTCTATAATACGTATATTAAACAACAATATTCATTACACAGCACTACATTGTACTTTTCTACAGTACTATACAGGATGTTGCAAAAAAAAAACACGGAGGTGAGGTGGTATATTGAGATATATTGATAATTTTTAATAAGGTACCTATGTCCGGAAATTATGCGTTTTCACACTATGAGTAACTAACTTCTCAAGAGTTCCGTTGGTTGGGTTTCAAGACTCAATACTTGACAATACTATCACAGTTACATCGAGTTTTCAAAATATTCACCTCTAATCTCATTGCAGGGTGTACATCTGCGGTGTACTAACTGGCGCACACGTGCAAATACGCCTGGCCTCGTTTAAATTATTTATGTAGCAGCGTGAATTCGGACTATAAGATCCATACGTGACTCTACTGGAGTCTGAAAAACAGACTGATTCATGTCGCCCACAAAAAGTAGACGAGAGGTTTAAGATCAGGTGATCTCGGAGACCAGGGGTCTGGCCCCCCTCTGCCAATCCATCGACCTGGATACGTGGTATTCAAATGTCTCTTCACATTGGCATCGAAGTGAGTTGGAGCTCGTCGTGTTGCATTCACCTTCCGTTGCTAAGCAACGTATCACCGCTCCGTACCTGTGAGGTGTTGTCGACTAATGAGTCTTCAAAACATTTGAACGAACACTGATCCTGCGACATAATTAACTACTCATAGTGTGAAAACGCATAATTTCCGGACATTGGTGCCTTATTAAAAAATTATCAACATATCTCAATATACTACCTCTGCTCCATTGTCGATTTTTTTAACACTCTGTATAATATCCTGCACTACACAATACTACAATATTTCACAGCAATGCACCACACGGCAGTACATTATATTACACTTTACTGCAAAACTGGATAATTTTCTCCACTACACAATTCGTCACCACACAACACTATACCATATTGCACAGCAATGCATTTCACTTGTACTATATTAAGCTACACTGTACTTCACTCGATCCCGACGAAATAATATTTTTATATTGGCTTCTGATTGTTAATTCCGCCGTTCGGGGTTGATTTTTTTATCAGAGCATAAATATCCTGAGTATGACTTTCTTCGAGAGGGAGGACATTACGTAATGTCTTAGTGCAGTGTAGATAATTATAGTTTTTGGGTCAAATTAAATAACCTTAAGGCACAAAGAGTCTGAACAAAATTTGTCAGCCCTTTCACGACCATTCGAATTGCGATTACCTCTGCTAAAGAGCATATATCTACAATGGCATAACCCAATGTTGAGCTACAGCCTTTCCTTTGTCAGGAGTTACTAGACTTAGTTAATTTAGTAATCTTATTAGCCCATAGATGTCATGAATGGTATGTGGTCAATATACCGACCCAATGAGACATCTAGCAGGTAACTAAAATGTTGAGATCGGCAAATTCTGCTTAGAGACATTTTTATTCAGGCTTAAGAATCTTTTACGATCCTGAAAATCTTCCGAATCGGGACTCACAGTTTAAAGTCTCTCTCGGAGGATTTGCTCCTTGGATTTTTCTATCATAAAAATCCATCGATCCCGGCCGGGTTTTATTCCGCGACTCTCGGGACAAGAGGCAAGGAGCATAACCACTAGTCCACCGCTGCCGACTTGTATAGTTAAATAAAATGCTACTGTTTAGTTATACACTATAATTACACTGGTCAACATGATTTTTGTCTCATGAGTACCAATAGTTGTACTCAATGCAGTTATTTTTATCATGTTTTCAAATATGTATTCGGAATTTATCCATCACCCACAATTTTTTTTATTTCTGTTTCAATTAATGGATTTAAATAATTATTTTTTAATAAACGTTTTTTCGTTCATTTTTCCATTGAGCGATGAGCACGGGGAACACGTTCATCAGTAGATTTCAGCTATGGAAAAGAGATATCAAGGCAAATGGAATCCTAATATTGTTGGACCAACAAAAGGGATGCTCCACAGGTGAAATATAGCAGAAAATTGTAATTTCTTACTTTATAGGTGAGTCTGAATGTTGGAATATTGTGTAGTTACGAATGTAGAAAATATTAAAGTGTTTGAAATTATAAATGCCTGTCTCTCGGAAACCTTGGGCGATGGAGAAAAACAGGATATCATATTTGAGTTCAGGATAAAAATACTAACACAATCACATATTTTTCTTTCTGAGAAAAAAAAGTTTATTTTTTGTTGCTCAGTATTATCTACACTGCACTATTATATTATGCAACATAACATTAATTTACATTGCACTGCATTACACTTACATTATACTGGATTATATTAAACTGTGCTGTCCCACACAACATTACCTTAAATTATATTATTAATCTCAACTGGACTGCAAGTATCTGCACATTCATTAGAGTACATTTCATTATAATTCTTCGGATTACACTAACTATACTATATCGTTCGTTTATATATTACAGTTACACTGAATTCCGCCGAAGAACTCTACGAATTTTGGCTATTCAATGCCACCGTGAAACCAGTGAATATTTCATTGGAGAACAAGTGACTTTTAGCATCATGTTGGCCAATGTTATAACACATGTTCCCGCTTGAATCAATTGCCAACATGTTTGCTCACATATAAGAGGATTCTATCCCAAGAGTCCACTTTCATTAGTGGGCACGTTAGTGTCAGATGGGCAAGTTAGTGTTAGTTCAGGCAAGTTTGGGTGGAAAATGGGAGAGTTAGTACACCAGTTCAGTTTAGCGTTCACTTATTTGTTAGCGGGTTCTTGTGATAAATTAACTACACTGTCTGAGAAACGACTAATACATATTTTACATTCCAAAATATGCTTATTTTATCCCACTTTGAGCTTGACTAATACATATTTTACATTCCAAAATATGCTTATTTTATCCCACTTTGAGCTTGACTTCTTATTTTATTTCAGGTAATTTTTTACATTTTACTTGGTAAAAAATTAAACATGTATTTCTCTCAGATAACTATTCCCAAACTGCAAAAATAAATTGTGTGTTTTTTATTTTTAAAAATATAAATTAGTTTATACATACATAGTGTTCTGCAAACTCAGCATTCTCCAATATTTCCTTAAACCGTGGAAAGACTCATCATACCATGTTTTCAGCTTTACTAGGGATATATACGTGTGGTAGCTTCCCACACTACACTCTCTCTTTTGCATCATAAAATCTTAAAAGATCTTAAGAAGATCCCGTAGGGTCCCAACTTGGAGGTGTGGAGAGTGGATTCCCCTAAGTTAGACTCTCTGGACTTCACCGAAATTCACCCCAGAGGTTAAATATCAGTTCCATCAGGGTTTTCGACCAGATCAAAGATCCGGAAATCCCAATTAGCCTCTGGCCCCCTATATAGTGGTATGGTGGCATGGAATTCTCCGAATTCTATATTAATAATTTCAAGTTTTGAACCAAACTAGAACAATTCAATTAATTTTTTGCACTACAACAAACTATCGTGCAATGTTCTGCAGTATACTGCTCTGCTGCGAGATTCACCACTTTGCACCAAAAACTACACTGCATTGTACACCATCGCATATCAGTTTTGAATATATTGGACCAGTCTATATACTACTATAGTTTGACCACGATGTTATTACCGTTGGCAGAGAGGACGCAGTAGTATGTATACCACTAAGTGATCTTTCATCGTTAGATGTTGAGGGCTGGGTCATACAATGAAAACAGTACAAATCTATGTGAAGTCATCATCATCGTCGTCACTCCAAAGGTTTTACAATTGCTCGTTCCGACTTTATAAGGCATCAGCCCAACGTTCTTCCGACATCACGTCTTCCTCTTGCTTGATATTTTCTTGCTAACAATGGATATCTCTCCTTCTCATTACATTCATGTGATCAATCCACAATCTGCTAATTCTTGACTTTTCCCAATAAAGGCTGCACTTTTAATTCTTCTCTTACATCCTCATTTCTAATCCTATCAAGTTTTGTACATTCTTTAGCTTGTCTGAAGAACGTCATCTCCGCCGCTTGTATTCCATCTTTCTACTTCTTCGTTGGTGCCCAAGTCTCACATCTTGCTTGGAACGGTTCCTTTTATGACAGTCTGGCTGATTTCAATGTAGCTTTCCAATATGACAGAAGTTACGAGCGCTTCGCAGGACAAGGGATGGTGGAAGGGCTGCTTCCTCTGAGCTGCAAACATGCTCATTTCGGTAACTACCCCCCAAAAGAGGACTGCGTCTTCCGCTCTTCAAGCCTTGAAATTTTAGCTCTGCTCATTGTTTGTCGCCTTGTTGACCGCTGAAGAGTTGACGAAGATGTGACCGCCCAATATGGGTACAGGCGACGTCATTCCCTCGTTGTGAGCTATTCTTATTTCCCCTCGCCTCTTATCCAACTGCAAGATTAATCTAGAGGCTGTCCGTTCTTAAAGTGATCCTCATCAAAACAAAACCATGTGACCTGTTCGCTTTTAATTGGTTATGAACACCGACATACATTGTAAAAGCAATAAGTGCGCGAAAAAGTAGTTCCCTTCATTAAATTAAGGATATCCCTCAGTGAATTTTGAGTGAAAATTGACCAAAACATACATTTTGTGTTTTCTCTCTCATAAAATTATCCTAAGCTTCCTGTTAAAAAAACCTATCGCTATTTCACCATTATTAAATCCTTGGCGGCTATTTTTAAACTCCCCCAGAATTAGTGGCAAAAATGATACCAATATATCAAAGATTGGCATCAGATGTATTATTGGAGAGAGGCACAAAAGGAAAAAAAACAGAAAATGGTAATGAGAGTCTCTACCATACAGATTGGCACAAATATCCAAAGAAATGTGTGTTTCAACACAGAAATTGGAATTGTGTGTCAGAAGCATGAAAAACTTTGTAACCTTTTTTTCTCAAAGTGTATTTTTCAAGCGATTGCTTATTTTAAAAAAAGTTCCTTACAGTGAAATTTTCAGCTCTTATCCGTAAGAATACAAAGAATCAAAATTGCATTGGATTTTAATCATACTCAAAACGCTCATGAGTTATGATTTTTTATATTGTCATATTTATCTCGATTTCCACCAACATGAAAAAATCAGTTACACATTTTTATCTCAAAAGTATTAACAGCACAGAAAAATCCAATGCAAATTTAGAAACAACGAGTATAACGAATATCCTAACAAAATATTGGAATAAAATATTGAAAATTGTACTGCAATGAACTTTTATAATTAATTAAAATAAAAATGAGAAAAAATAATGTAACTTGCCAAGTAATATAACAAATCATTGAAATTTATCATAAATGTTATTCATACAGGTAGACAACTGTGGTAAAAATTTGAAAGAAATATCTCAATTAGTTTCGGACTTTCAAAATTCACTCATGTCTACCCTTAAAAATATGTCCTCTGAATATACTTGTCATTCTTCGTGAGTGAAAATAATATTCTAAAATATGCAATTTAAAATAGTTTATTACATATAGGTGATGAATTTGAGTCATGCATCAGTAGATTCTCATGAAACAAAATGGCTGAAAGTGTCGAGTCTTCTGTTGCTGTGTCATCATCTCCCTGTCAAAAGTGATAGTAATTGTGGCCCGAATGGCGAAAGGATACAATTGTCGTTTTTTGATGTTAGAATCACTCTAAGAGCGGATAAGGTATAAGTCAATTCTCCAGTAGGGTGGTCTGGCTCATCGGATTCTAAGCCCTCCCCCTTTTTCAACGTCAGGGTGATATCTCTTCGGGGGTGCTGTATGAAGTCATTACACCAAAACGTCTTTATGCTGTCAACTCTTTTTCACTGTGTAATGTGTATGCACCCACGTTTCGTCAGTATACACTACTGTTTTTTTCGGACCTTTTTAATTATTTATCAGAGTTTATAAGTAATTATCAAGCACGCCTAGGAACAATGTCAGATATTTCAGTCAAAACGGTTCTGTGATGTTTTTTCATTTCTTGAAACGAAACCCAATTTCTCTCAAGTACCTTCGAAAACTTTCCCTTCTACCCTGGAACTTTGTATCAATTTTTGTAAATAATAGCAGCTTTTTCAAAGTTGGCATTTCTTTCTTTTGTTCATAATATTCTAGTAATTGTCAACGAATAATAGATTTTTCAAATTCATCAACATTTATTTTTCTTTCGACACATCTTTATTTTCGAGGAGTTGTAACTTACTTACCAGTGCACTATTTTCAAAATCTTTCACAATATTTCGTCCTTTTTCATACTTACTTATTATTGACTTCTCTTCAGGCATATATTTTTTAAATATTTTTCTCTCCCTTTCTTTTTTTTTACAAACTGTATACGTTTGTATATTATTTCCTACTCTACTGAGCAGGTAATTTTCGAGACGCCTCTTTTGTTTCGAGAGATATTCATTATTATGGAAAACCACAACACCACACAACACATAGCGCTTAACTGTCAAGCATACAACAGAACAACTCCTCTGCAATCCACAACTAGACTCTACTATATGAGTGAAGTAAGGTCCAGAGGCAGTGAGTAATAATAACAAGGAAACTGATAACCATTGCATGCGTAAACCTATCTTGAAATTTCTCCCAGAGAAGCGCTGTGATGCACCAAGACTGTGTCCAAAAAAAAAGCTGCCTTTTTAACTCTAAGGCAAAGAAATCGAAGTCAAATCCAGCAAAGGCAACCCACTGTTCGGAGGAGATGGACTCCCTGCTTGAGTAAGAGCGGATTGGAGTGAAGCGGGGCACGGGGCGGACGGTAGGTAAAGAGGGTTATCCAATCTACCAATTCGTTAGTTTTATTACTTCCATACAGTTCAAATGAGATATTTGGCGCTTGATTTTAATGACTTTCAGTTAAAAACGGCATATTGTTTTGGACATAGCCTTAATGCATCATAATGTTTCTTTGGAAGAAGTTTCAAGATAGATTTTGGTATGCAATTTTGTTGACAGTTCCCTTGTAAGAAAAGGGTGAAAGTGTGCTTTGACACTGCTCAGTTCGTTTGCTCATGTTTTCTTCTTGATGATTCTACTTTGTAATGCGCGCGCATTGTGGGACATCACATGGTTTCTGATTTTTCGACGACAATAAAATTCTGGTCAAGTTATACATTGCATTGGTCATCATTTCACATCACAGCACTACAACTACTCTACAGTGTTTATTACACTGGACTGAAGTATACTATATTACACCACAGCACACCTGCAATACTACACACTCAACAATATTGCATTACAATGCATTTCACTTTACTTCAACGTATTCCATTACACATTTAGTAAGTAATATCGCCCTAAAAAGATGTTCAGTAGAATTTGTTTGGAATATGGAATTGAGAAGTACTCGAATATCCTCCAATTTCACCAGGCATGACCCCTTGTGACTCTAACTTATTCTCAAAGTTCAAAGAACATCTACGAGGTATTCGATTACAATCAAGAGTTGGTATCCAGGAAGCTCTGGATCGATCAGATGAGAGATATATCCAGAAATGGTGCTGCAATATGGAGTGCGCCATATTCCAAGCATTTGGTAACATGTAGTTTGTTTAACAGGAGATTATAGGGCCTAAATGAAGTTCATAATGTTAAAAGTAACCTAAATAAAAGTTTTGAGATGTTATAGCAGTGTTACTATTGCTTATCGAATGCCCTTGTAAAATAAATACAATGCAATTAGTACAATGCATTATTATTCAGTGCTGAATGCATTATAGTTTATTGTAATACAATGTAGTGCATTATAGCGAAGTTCGATGCAGAGTACTATGAAGTAATATAGGCTTGTGCAGCGAAACAGACAGACGAATGGAGAGGAATACATAATAGTAAGCTATGCAATCAGTACAATTCATTATTATTCAGTGCTTAATGCATTGTAGTTAATTGTAATAGAATATAGTGTATTATAGCGAAGTTCAATGCAGAGTACTATGAAATAATATAGACTTGTGCAGCGAAGCAGACAGACGAATGGAGAGGAATACATAATAGTAAGCTATGCAATCAGTACAATGCATTATTATTCAGTGCTTAATGCATTGTAGTTTATTGTAATAGAATGTAGTGCATTATATCGAAGTTCGATGCAGAGTACTATGAAGTAATATAGACTTGTGCAGCGATACAGACAGACGAATGGAGAGGAATACATAATAGTAAGTTATTGATCTTTATAGGAAACTAGATATAATAAGAACAGTTAAGTATCGTACACTGTGATGTGCAGGAAATGTGGCACGAATGGGGAATGAGAAAGAGGCATGGAAGCTTCTTGTGGAGAAACCACAAGAAAACGTTCATTTGGTAGACCAGGAATGAGGTGGGGAATATTATTTGAGGGAAGTAGATTATATAGGGGATGATAGGAAAATATTAACTAAAAATTGGGATATTTGGAGAGCTTATCTCCGCGTAATCATACAGCTATTGTTTCTATAGTGCCAGTGACTTAGTTATATTATCATTCAGTTCTTATCAAATGCTGAACGTGACGTCAACTGGTTGACCTCTAGGAAATACGTATAAGCACCAAAGCTAAGAACATAAGTTTTATAATATATATATATATCCTAAAATTAATATCTCTGACAAATTAACTGCTTTCATTGTAACTTACAGGAGGGACTCAAAATGAGGTCCACTGTTGTAAAAGTATAATATTGGAAGCAAGTTGACGTGTCTTATACAAAAAGTATTCAATAATAAATTGATCCTAAAATAAAAAATATCTCGGTTAGGCCTATATGATTACTAAATTATAAGTAATGTCACGAGTGATTTCCAAATCATCGATAAATTCGCGAGTCGGTGAGAATTTATCTAGCAGATTTCGAAATCAAGAGTCGCATTTGTTAGGACTGTTTAAAGAATAAAATTAAGCAGTTTACTAAAAAATGAGTATTTAAATATAGTTATCGGTATTTTTAAATATTTATATATTTGATGTAAACAACGATGTTTGAAAACAAATCAGAAATGTAAACAATGTTTAATTGTTTATTCACTGCAACTTGATCATATTATTTACTGTGTAATAGATTCGCAATATTGTAAGAATGCACCCTAGTGGAGAAAAAATGAAACACGTCAAGCTGTATATTATAACCAACATTATAGGTTATTAATTTATTTTTAGTAAACAACTCAGTAAAATTATTATTTAGAAACACAATATTATTGAACACACAATTATCAAATTGTAGTTCGAAGGAATCTGTTCATTATTTGCTACATCGAATGAATTTGTTGGAGAGTCAGTCACTGCAAAATAATGCTCTGAACTTTTCAGAATATTAAAAAGGAGGAGATTTCTTTATCTCAAAAGCAGGAACTGATAAAGAGAAATCGATAAAAAGAGAGGTGAAACACGAAGAGATTAAAACTCGCCTGGTATTTAGTGACTGAAATGTGTAATAAAGGATATTAATACAATTCAATTAATTTACGTGTTTTTTTACAACTAACTAACTAACACACTGGTACTATTGAGCCAGTAGGTACGTGGCCGCGCGGATATAAGCTCTCCATGTACCCCTATCCTGAGCTAAAGCTTTCCAATCAACCCTAGTATAATCTACCTCCTCCAAATTATGGTTAATATTTTTATCCCACCTCATTCTTGATTTACTAACTCGGCGTTTTCCCTCTGGTTTTCCTACAAGAATCTTCCATGCCCTATTTCATTCCCCATTCGTGCCATATGCCCTGCCCATGCTGTCTACGAGACTTAACTTCCTTATTATATTTGGTTTCCTATAAAGATCATATTGCTCAATTTATGTAGTCTTTTCCATTCGCCTGTCTCTCCACCTCTCTTTGGACCAAACATTTTCCTAAGAACTTTATTCTCTAATATTCGTACGCTTTTCTCCTCCCTTAAAGTAAGAGACCACGTATCGCATCCATATAATATATTATTATTTAATTAAATTTGTTTTATAATAATGTCTAGGTAAAACTAAGATTTGTTTTCAGTAGGGATAGATATTGATACCCGAATATCTTACGTCAGCAACAATAACACTGAGCAACAAAAAATAAAGTTGTTTTGTCTCAGAAAGAAAAATATATTATTCTGATAGTATTTTGTCTCCTGAATTTAAATATGGCAACAGTTTTCCTTCATCACGCAAGGTTTTTGAGAGACAGGTTTTTATAATTTAAAACACTTTAATATTTTCTACATTCGTAACTACACAATATTCGAACATTCGGACTCTCCTAGAAAGTAAGAAATGACTATTTTCTGCTATATTTCGCCTGTGGAGCATCCCTCTTGATGGTCCAACAATAATCGGTCAGCATATTAGGATTCAATTTACCTTGATATTTTTTTTTTCCATAGCTGAAATCTCCTGATGAAAGTGCTCCCCGTGCTCATCGTTCAATGGACAAATGGACGAAAAAACATTTATTAAAAAAATAATTATTTAAATCCATTAATTTAAAACATATTTGAAGAGAAAAATTATACGCTCAGACCAGGACTTGAACCCGGGACCCTTGGTTCTCCAGACCAAGTGCTCTACCAACTGAGCTACCTGAGCAAGTACCAATCTAAACGCAAATCTTTCTCTATTTACATTGTAATTCCCATCCACCAAATGTCCCGGGTTCAAGTCCCGGTCTGAGCGTATAATTTTTCTCTTCAAATATGATTTATCCATCATTGAGATGTACGAAATCAATAATAAATCCATTAATTTAAATTGAAATAAAAAACTATGGGTGATGGAGAAATTCCGAATACATATTTGAAAACACGATAAAAAATGCATTAAGTACAACTATTGGTACTCATGAGACAAAAATCATGTTGACCGGTGTAAATATGGTTCTGAGTTGGCCTATAGTGCACCCTGTTTATGGTCACTAGCATTTGTATTCCTACCGGTCTTCTGTTTTGTTCAGCTTACTAATAAAAAAATGCGAGAAATCTTCGACAATTTCCGAACAATTATTGCACATCAGGTTTGACAATATCATTTCGACAACATTTCAGTCATATTCTACCGTGAATAGTTCAAAACTCACATGAGCTATATAGCCTATTATATTGGCCAGTATTCAGTACCTGGCAGATGAACAAAATAGTCATTATTAAAATATAAAATTATGAATTATTTACCTAAAAGTTCCGTCTCCTCAACTTAAAGATTATTTATTTGTAGCGCTTTCGGGACTAGTCCCATCATCAGCACGATTCAATACTGGTGTTTCACTGAAGATCTGGTAGAAGGGGTTACACGTACTGGGTGCGTTTTCATTTATCAGATGGTCGTTGTTGTTAACTGCCTTCAAAATTTCTATCTCCTCGAGTACGTTTATCTTAGCTGGATTATGCTGATGATGGGACTAGTCCCGAAAGCGCTACAGATAAATAATCTTTAAGTTGAGGAGACGGACTTTTAGGTAAATATTTCATAATCATCAACAACAAGGATTAAGGTCAATGGCCTGTTCCGATCTCATTATAGGTCGAATTGGTCCTTCCATCTCTTCAATGGTCTTTCCAACATTCTTCTCCATTTTTGTTTATAATTATACATTCTTCTTGGTATGCGCTGTTCATTCATTCGTAATACATGCTGAAGGTAAGCATTTTGATAGTATTTTATTCTTTCACAGAGATTAAATATATTAAGTTGTGGCAAGAAGTAATAGACTCGTAAGTACTAAAACGAACCATTAATAGTAATAACTGGAAGGCGCACAAACGTGCACACGAGTCTATTACTAACATAGAAACCCAAACGAATTGTACCTACCCCTCTAAGCTATAATGAATAACATATACACCCGGAGTGCCGCGCCGACGGCGACTTATGGGACTGGTCTCACTGCCCTTATAAGGCTGAGTGACGCCACACGGTGAAAACACCTCCTCTCACGCTCATACGTTCTCGAAATAGTCGATGTTATTCAGTATCTAGCTTCGCGAAAGTGATATTTAACAACAAGTTGGCGGAAATAACTCATCAAACTCCAACGCGGAATTAGCTGAAGCATAAAACACTGAAATTAGACCAACGTGTAGATATAAATTTATTCAATAAACTAAAATAATAAGTGTGAAGTGAACATATAAACACTCCCCTGGGTGATCATATTCTACCCTGAGCGAAACCGGCACAAAGTTCTGTTCCTATATATCTGCGTTTTTCTCTCGACATCGGTCCTTTGGTATCCTGCTCATTTCTTCCTAAAAATCTTCATTTCTGCTAGAATCTATTTGTTTACTATCCCTGCCTTTGTTTAATGTCCAGGCTTTCCATCCATCCATAGCATAACAGAGATGGAACTGCCAATACCGTTGTACTTCCGTTAAAATTGTAAAACAGTTCCTATTCAATAACGTACGTTTTAATTGTGCCACATAGATAATTAACTCGTATTTTAGTTTGTAACCGCATTTTCATTAATTTTATATTTTAAGTTTGAATAATTAATCAACTGACACTTTATCATGAATTTATGAATGGTGAAATTCCCAGTCAATGGAAGGAAAGAAAATTTTATTATCGTAGCCCTTAGTTATATTTACAATTTGTGCTTTGAATTTTCGTTGCCTCAAATTATCCAAAATGACTTACATTTTATTATGATGCCCTGTTTGTTACGAAGTTAAGTGTTTAACGCTCCCCCCACTTTAAATAGTTTACAAATTATTCTCCGAGCCTTCCGTTTAGGTAACATGAGCCTCATCATTATAGGAACTACACTCAATATATTGACAACACAAAAAACATTTACTTCATTAAAACACCAATGCTAGCGCGCACCTGTCGACCCCGTAAGTACAACCAAAAAAACTAGTTCCCTAGTGTGAACATATGATAAAATACGAGGTTATTGGTAGTGGGAATGATTTGTACACTCAATCAAGATAATAATAAAGGCCAGCCAGGTATGGAGAATGCGAAGTTGGCACCATTGTACGGATCGATGGTATCTGAAATTAGTGCAGTAAGTGGTCGCCATTGATTGATATAATTGACAGTTGATTAGCATATTGTAGCCGGAATCTGTCATTGAACAGACCTGGCGAGCCCTCACTCAAGAAAAGTGAAATCCATAGCCATTCCCGTTGTTTTAATACAAATCTAATCCCTGTCCGCTAACAGTGCCGCTACGGGACCCAGCTAATCTAACATTATAACTAGGGCCAGGATGTTTTATGTAATGAAAGATATTTGTTGCAATGAAGATAGTCTATGAAGAGTCCAGGGCGAAACAATGCTGATAAGTCACAATTCTCCTATTTTAATAATAATAAGTATTAATAATAATACCTAAGAATAATTAATACCCCCCCCATAACTGTTAATGTTTCTCAGTTTATTCTGGCAGAGTTTAAGCCATAAAAGCTTTCTCTCCACCCCTCAAAACGCACAAATACAAATTAATATTTGACGAAATATAGACATACACTATCCTAATTCATAAACAGCTAAAGATCCACATTAAATGAAGCAATGTACATTTCATGTCACAAACCAAAATTTCTATCCGATAATATAAAATACTAATACTTAATGACACTAATAAATACTAATAATAATAATAAGAATACTAATAATGATATTAATACCCCCCCATCAACTAATGATAATGTAATAATAATGATAACTTATTCATAATAATACTAATAACTAAACTAATGATCGATGGAGATGACTGATGCATGATGATAATAATATAAACATGATAAATTATACGAGAACCCCCCCCAATTAATATATGCTACCTTACACTGGGTAATAATGAATTACGTCGACGTCTCCCTCCCCTTAGAGCAAATACAAATTTAGATTTATTTTAAAAGATGACAACTGTCCCGGCAGCCCATTATTTCTTGTGGTAGCGGAATTCCAGTTCCGACGAGCTGAACCCGATAGTATATTTATATGGAGTTTGCGGATTTTTGATGTCCTTACAGATACATAATAAAGGCCAGCCAGGTATGGAGAATGGGAAGTTTTCACGAAATAAAATTTAAAGTTTCAAGACTAATATTTTATTTTCTCAAGTTATTTATTTTATTTTTTTAGGATGATAATGCTTATACCAGGTATACTTTAGTACTGAAAAGGTATAGATCTGATTAAGGTGTATAACAATATGCTGCATTTTTTGTCATGAATGCAATTTGTACAGAGGAAAAAAATGACAAGTCCATAACATATTTCAAGTTGCTACTAGCTTTCAAACACTTGTCACTTTTTTAAATTCTCATTACAGTTGGTTCAGGTTTATATGGAACGCACTGTATATGTAATATGACAATATAACAACTCACTGGCACTATCGAACCCTTAGGTTCATGGCCGCGTGGACATAAGCTCTCGAAAAATCACTGTCCTGAGCTTATGTTTCCAAATCATTCCCTGTATAATTTACCACCCTCAAATCATGATTAATGTTATTCTCTCACCTCATTCTCTGCATACTTACTGTGCACTTTTCCTCTGGTTTTCGTACAAGGAGTTTGCAAAGCCCACTTTCATTACCCATTCGTGCCATATATCCTGCCCATAGCAATCTACGAGATTTAACGGTTGTTATTATGTCTGGTGTCCCCATTTTTTGTCTGATGTCACCAGGTTGTTTTTTAGGACACGTCTGGCTTTCTTTCCTGGCATTGGCGGAATTGTAATTCATTTCTTATGATGGGGCACCTGGAAGACGGAATTACGTTACTTACTTACTTACTTACTTACTCACTTACTTACTCACTGGCACTATCAAACCCGTAGGTTCATGGCCGCACGGACATAAGCTCTCCATACATCCCTATCCTGAGCTAATGCTTTCCAATCATTCCCTGTATAATCTACTTCCCTAAAATCATAGTTAATGTTGTTCTCCCACCTCATTCTTGGTCTACCAACTGGGCGTTTTCCTTCTGGCTTTCCTACAAGAAGTTTCCATGCACGTCTTTCATTCCCCATACGCGCAACATGTCCTGCCCATTGCATTCTACGGGACTTAACTGTTCTTATTATATCTGGCTTCCTATAAAGACCATGTAGTTCATTGTTATGTAGTCTTCTCCATTCACCTGTCTGTTCATCTCTCTTTGGTCCAAAAATTTTCCTAAGAACTTTATTCTCAAATACTCTTAATCTCCTTTCCTCCCCTTAAAGTAAGAGTCCATGTTTCTCACCCATATAATATAACTGGTAGAATAATAGTTTTATATATTTTCAGCTTAACGTTTTTTGAAAGGAGTTGGGACATCAAAAGTCTCTGCAATGCATAATAGCATGCATTTCCAGAATTGAGCCTATGTTTAATTTCTTTGTGCATCTCATTCCTATTTGTGATTTATTGTTCCTAGGTATTTGAATTCAGCCAATTCCTCAAAATTTCCCTCATTTGTCATTAGCTGTCCATTTCCATTATATAATGTATTTCTACGTGTGACCATATATTTAGTTTTACTGATATTTACTTCCAGTCCTAATTTCTTAGTGTTACTCAATAGTGTGTGCGTGTTGGCCTTTAGTATCTCTTCGCTATCGGCCAACAATACTACATCATCAGCATAAACTAACAGCTTATTAATACCATTCAGTTGTAAGCCTTCCTCATTCTCTAAAGATTTAATGGCATGCTCTAGTACAAAATTAAATAGTAGAGGAGATAGTGCATCTCCTTGCTTCAACCCATTCTGGATTTCAAAAGTGTCTGAAAACTGTTTGCCTACACGCACCGTACTCGTTGAGCCATTTAGACACATTCGTATAAGTGTAACTAACTTTTTAGGAATTCCGAACTCCAGCAGGGTACTATATAACTTCTCCCTCTTAATTGAATCATATGCTTTTTTGAAGTCTACATATAGTTGATGTACAGTACCATTATATTCCCATTTCTTTTCTAAAATCTGCCTTATACTAAAAATCTGATCTGTTGTAGACCTGTTTCTTCTAAATGCGTACTACGATTATATATGATGGGTGTTAAATAATAATGAAGCGCCAAGAGAGTTCTTAACCTAAACTTAACCTAAATTCCAGACCATGGACAACCACAGGAATAATTCCCTTTAAAGAAAAATTAGATTTCCTGGACTTGTTAGAATATTCCCCTGTTTTGCATGGACTTGTATGATTTTTCCCCTGTACACGTTTTAAATATTGCATTACGTCTGGATTTGTCAGATTGTTGCCCAGTTCTGTGAAATCATCTAAAACTACACTGCTTGAGCTATTACATTATTAAAAATTCTGAAAATCTGTAATTTTGGACTTAATAGGTTTTTACCCTGGACTCTTCATATATTATTCAATTGTTTGTGTGTGAAACAAGATAAAAGACAGTCAAAAGTCTTACTTCTCATTGTACTATTCATCTGTTTGTATTAGTCCAAGATCAGGCTGCAAGATCATCGAGTGTATGAACAAAATCAATGTTTTTCATAGCATTGTGAAGGAATACATTTTTGCCAAGTTGCCTATTAAAATTCGGCCATCAGTATGTTTAATAAAAATATAATTTACTTATATATTCGAAATATTTTGATTCATTTATTAAAATAAATGATAATCCAGTTCGCAGAAATCGATGTATAGAGCTTAGAAAGTTTTTGTTGCCATTGCACACTTGGCCGTAAACCTTCTCGCGGCTACAGCAGGCTGTGACACCAATCAGTAATTAAATGGCGGTAAGTACGTATTTATTGTTTTATATTGTTCCCTCGCAGCGGGAAGTAAAACCACTGCCCTTTATGTATACTACGTACAATATCAACTTTTATAAGATTCATGATGTGTTCCGTTGAGGTTTATTCAAAATTAATATAAAATTATAGAATATTCACCTGAAAGGTCCGTCTCCTCAACTTAATTATCATTTAACTGTAGCGCTTTCGGGACTTGTCCCATCATCGGCAGGATTCAAAACTGGTGTTTCACTGAAGATCTGGTAGAGGGGGTTGCATGTATTTGGTTCGTTTTCGTTTATCAGGCTGTCGTTGTGAGCTGCTTTCATGATTTCCATCTCTTCGAGTACGTTTATCTTCGCTGGATTATTTTCTCTGTGCATTACTGTTAGGATGTTTTCAATATTTAACATGCGATGTCCTTCATGGATAACGTGTTTTGCATAGCTTGATTTACCTTCTGCGTGAATGAAGTCTCGAAAATGTTCTTTGAATCTGATGTTAAAACTCCTGTTTGTCCTTCCTATATAAAATTTGTTGCAGTCCTTACATGTCAGTTTATAAACTCCTTTGCTGTTGAAAATGTTATTTTCTTCAATGTTATTGTTTATTATGTTGTTTAATTTGTTATTGGTTCTGTATGCTATTTTTACGTTTTTATCGGCTTTCTTTAGTGCATTGGCTAATTTTGTTGTTTCTTTTCTGTGTATGTAAGTGTTATCCATGTTTTCTTGTGTTGTCAGATTCTTTTTCTAGTTTAGTTATGTTGGTTATGTTGTTCTTCCTTTTTGTTTTTTTACGAGCTTATCTATGAATTCTTCATTATAGCCATTGGTTTTGCCATATACTTAATGTAGTTGAGTTCTTGGATATAATTGTCTTTGCTTAATGGGAGTTTCAACATTCTACTGACTAAGCTATAAATGTACTAATTTTCTGTTGAAAAGGGTGTGTAGAATTTTTGTTTATGGCCAGAGCATTGTTTGTGGGTTTCCGGTAGATACCGATTTCTAGTTTATTGTTGTGTAGATTTTTGGTTATAGACAAATCTAAGTAGTTTATGCTGTTGTTAACTTCTATTTCTTCGGTGAAAGTGATTTTTTCATGCATGTTGTTTAAATCTTGTAGTATTTCTTTTTCTTTTCTGTTTTCATTTTCATATATTACTATTACAAACTACAGCATTTAGAAATCAATAGGAATACTAAAATGACGTCATTCGACATAAAAAACCTGTACACTAATATCCCGATAAACGAAACAGCAAACATAATAAAACAAAAACTAACAGACAGTAAACTTGAAGATAACTATATCAATCAGTTAAACAAACTAATAACAACAACAATAAAGCAAAATTACTTCCAATTTAACAATGAACTATTTATTCAAGAAGACGGGATCCCGATGGGGAGTCCTACATCTGGAATAATGGCAGAAATCTTCCTACAAGAACTGGAAAATAAACATTTTGAGGAACTAATACACAAATTCAACATAAAACTAATAACACGATATGTCGATGATGTACTAGTAATATATGAAAATGAAAACAGAAAAGAAAAAGAAATACTACAAGATTTAAACAACATGCATGAAAAAATCACTTTCACCGAAGAAATAGAAGTTAACAACAGCATAAACTACTTAGATTTGTCTATAACCAAAAATCTACACAACAATAAACTAGAAATCGGTATCTACCGGAAACCCACAAACAATGCTCTGGCCATAAACAAATATTCTACACACCCTTTTCAACAGA
This sequence comes from Diploptera punctata, assembly GCA_030220185.1. NCBI lineage: Eukaryota > Metazoa > Arthropoda > Insecta > Blattodea > Blaberidae > Diploptera > Diploptera punctata. The sequence continues at coordinate 984,266 of JASPKZ010009792.1, forward strand.
AAATTAGTACATTTAATAGCTTAGTCAGTAGAATGTTGAAACTCCCATTAAGCAAAGACAATTATATCCAAGAACTCAACTACATTAAGTATATGGCAAAAACCAATGGCTATAATGAAGAATTCATAGATAAGCTCGTAGAAAAACAAAAAAGGAAGAACAACATAACCAACATAACTAAACTAGAAAAAGAATCTGACAACAACAAGAAAACATGGATAACACTTACATACACAGGAAAAGAAACAACAAAATTAGCCAATGCACTAAAGAAAGCCGATAAAAAACGTAAAAATAGCATACAGAACCAATAACAAATTAAACAACATAATAAACAATAACATTGAAGAAAATAACATTTTCAACAGCAAAGGAGTTTATAAACTGACATGTAAGGACTGCAACAAATTTTATATAGGAAGGACAAACAGGAGTTTTAACATCAGATTCAAAGAACATTTTCGAGACTTCATTCACGCAGAAGGTAAATCAAGCTATGCAAAACACGTTATCCATGAAGGACATCGCATGTTAAATATTGAAAACACCCTAACAGTAATGCACAGAGAAAATAATCCAGCGAAGATAAACGTACTCGAAGAGATGGAAATCATAAAAGCAGCTCACAACGACAGCCTGATAAACGAAAACGAACCAAATACATGCAACCCCCTCTACCAGATCTTCAGTGAAACACCAGTTTTGAATCCTGCCGATGATGGGACAAGTCCCGAAAGCGCTACAGTTAAATGATAATTAAGTTGAGGAGACGGACCTTTCAGGTGAATATTCTATAATTTTATATTAACTACGTACAATATGTTATATTGCAGATTTTCGCGGATATAAGTATGAATAAGAAAGTTTTCTTGGGTTTTCCGCGTCTTGGATTTAAGTTCGGCCCCTGGCCACTGACTCCGGCGTTTCGGCATGATCCCACATGCCATTATCAAGGAATGATAAGTTCGAGTCACAGGTTTAGGTCTTATATAATTAAACAAATAGAGTTTTCGCTGTGGTCCGTTTCCGAAGACGTACACCCATCCAAGGTTTAGACTACATAAGAACTAAACCTTGGATGGGTGTACGTCTTCGGAAACGGACCACAGCGAAAACTCTATTTGTTTAATTATATAAGACCTAAACCTGTGACTCGAACTTATCAATCCTTGATAATGGCATGTGGGATCATGCCGAAACGTCGGAGTCAGTGGCCAGGGGCCGAACTTGAATCCAAGACGCGGAAAACCCAAGAAAACTTTCTTATTCATACGTACAATATATATATACAACAAATATCCAAAATGTAATGTTAATATACATTATACGAAACAAATCACGGCATTTTAAATGAACTGAATTTTATTTGAAACAATATAAAACAAATGCATAAGCTACTTATCGCCATTTTATTACTGATTAGTGTCACGGCCTGCTGTAGCCACGATGAGGTTTACGGCCAAGTGTGCAATGACAACCAAAACTTTCCAAGCTCTATACAAAGATTTCTGCGAACTGGATTATAATTTATTTTAATGACAAGTGAATCAAATTACCGTATTTCGAATAAATACATTAATTATATTTTAATTAAACATACTGGCGGCCGAATTTTAATAGGCAACTCGGCAAAAATGTATTCATTCACCATTTTATGAAAAACGTTGATTTTGTTCATACACTCGATGACGTAGTAATCTTGCAGCCGGATCTCGGACTATAATAAAAGATAAGATTAAAATGCAGATAGTATATATTATTCAACTGTTTGTGTGTGAAACAAGATAAAAGACATTCACATGACTTACTTCTCATTGTACTATTCATCTGTTTGGATGTGAAACCAAAACAAAAGATGACCATAAGTCTAACTTCTCATTATACTTCATTGCAATCTTACCTTTCAGTACATAAAAATCCGCTCCCTAATTGTATCGCTGTTCACTACTGTTTTGTTGTTTACTTGTTGAATATGTAACCTTTATTCGCAGTTTCCTTTTATTTTGATGGACTATTTAACTCATGCCTCAAATGCTAGTCAATGACCAATCACGTTTCAATGAATGTTGTTTTACAACCAATGACAGTCGTGTTTCACCTCGCTCTTTATCGATATCTCTTTATCAGATCCTGCTTTTGTGATAAAGAAAGCTCCTCCATTTTAATGTTCTAAACAGGTCAAATCATTATTTTTCTCCGACAAATACATTGAATATAGCAAATAATGAAAATATTCCTTGATTTTCTGATTTGTTTACTAAAAATATAAATGAATAACCCGTAATGTTGATTATGATATATAGTTTGATGTGTTTCATTATTTCTCCACTTGGGTGCACTCTTAAAATATTGCGATCTTATTTGGCAATAAATAATATGATCAAGCAGCAGTGAATGAACATAACCTCACATTTGTGATTTGTTTTCAAACATCGCCGTTTACAGTAAATATATAAATATATTGAAATAACTATAGTTAAACAATGATTTGTGAGTAAACAGCTTAATTTTATTCGTTAAATAGTCCTAACAAATGCCACTCTTGATTTCCAAATTCTCTAGTTAAATTCACTCCTCACTTCGTGAGTCGTGAATTTATCGATTATTGGGAAATCGATCGTGGCATTACTTATGATAATTAATCGATTTCAAAATTACTGGGTTTTCGAATAGATAATTAACTAATTCACTGGGACTATCGTACCCCTAGGTTCATGTCCGAGCGGACATATGTAAGCTCCCTACATCCCTATCCTGAACTGTTTCTAGTTATCCCCTGTACAATCTATTTTCCTCAAATCATGGTTAATGTTATTCTCCCAACTCATTCTTGTTATACCTACTGGGCGTTTTCCTCTGTTTTTCATAGAAGAAGTTTAATGTAGCTTATAAAACAGAAAACAAATTAAACAACATAATATACAATGGCATAGAAGAACACAAAAGATTCAACAACAAGGGAATCTACAAACTAATATGTAAAGATTGTAATACATTTTATATTGGCAGGACAAGCAGAAATTTCAATGCAAGATATAAAGAACACCTAAAAGATTTCATACACGTGGGTGATAAATCAATCTATGCTAAACAACTCATTAACGTAGGTCACCGAATGAACACCATTGAAAATACTCTCACGATAATCCACCGAGAAAAATTCCAGCTAGGATAAATATATTTGAAGACCTCGAAATTATAAAGGAAGCACCTCACTTCCTAATGAGAATGCACCCCAGTCAAACCCATTATACGAGATCGTCAAAAACAAGTCAGTTGCTGCTATAAACAGTTGGAGTATACATCACCGTATACAACAACAACGAGTAACGGAAGCTCAACCTGCAGAAGATGGAAGATAACTTCCGAAAGCGCTCCAGTTAATTTTATATATAATATTTTAACAAAGTTGAGGACGACGGCACCTACCAACAGGTACATTTTAATTTTTAACTCTTCATCCTGCCAAGATGTTAGAGTATTCCAATTATTATTATCATCATGATCATCATGAAACAAATCCGTTTTAGGTCATGTGGGGTGTGACGGTAAACCTAAAGAAGATCCTTCCACCGATTATCTTTCCTTGGTCCAATTGGAGTATATTCGAATGACAATTTTGGAAGTCTATTTCTTTCCATTCTTCTCACATGATTTTTTCGTTAATTTTGGTATCTTTCTTTCGTATCTTCATCTAAGCTTGGAACTCCAAGTTTTTCTCTGATAATAGTGTTCCATTGGTGATCCAGTCTATTATTATTATTATTATTATTATTATTATTATTATTATTATTATTATTATTATTATTATTGTCTCGCGCCGTAGCCGAGCGGTTAAGGTAGGAAGCCTTGGCGCAGAGCTACGGGACTTGCGCTGGTTCGAGTCTCCATGGGGAAGAAATTTTCTCATGGTATTTCGGCCAGTATGGGACCGGTGTCCACCCAGCATCGTGAGGCAATTGGGTAGCTACAATAAGTAGCGGCTCCAGGTTGAGGAACCAGCTATAACGGCTGGGGGACTCGACAGGCTAACCACATGTCACCCCTACACTGGCTGTTGATCATCTACCTCTGTGATTGACACATGTGGATGTGAAGGCCAGCAGCCGGCTGGTAAAAGGGCAACCGCTGAAAAAGTGGAAAGACCCTCAATCGGAAAAATTATTATTATTATTATTATTATTATTATTATTATTATTATTATTATTATTATTATTATTATTATAGTTTCGCGCCGTAGCCGATTGGTTTAAGGCAACATGCCTTGGCTCAGAGCTAGGGGTCATGCGCTGGTTGGAGTCCCGTGGGAAAATAAATTTTCGCATGAAATTTCGGCCAGCATAGGAGCGGTGCTAGGTACAATAAACAGCGGCTCCAGATTTAAGAAAGCAGGTATAACGGCTGGTGGATTCGACATGCTAATGACATGTCACACCTATATTGGCTGGATGATCGTCCAGCTCTATAAATTACACATTTGGATGTGAAGCCAGTAGCTGACTGATATGCCAAGGATCTTCTAGACCTTCAGGACCATGGCGTTTTATTATTATTGTTTTTATTATTATTATTACTATTATTATTACTTACTTACTCACTGGCACTATCGAACCCGTAGGTTCATGGCCGCGCGGACATAAGCTCTCCATACATCCCTATCCTGAGCTAATGCTTTCCAATCATTTCCTGTGTAATCTACTTCCCTCAAATCATAGTTAATGTTATTCTCCCACCTCATTCTTGGTCTACCAACTGGGCGTTTTCCCTCTGGCTTTCCTACAAGAAGCTTCCATGCACGTCTTTCATTTCCCATACGTGCACCATGTCCTGCCCATCGCAGTCTACGAGACTTTACTCTTCTTATTATATCTGGCTTCCCATAAGGACCATGTAGTTCATTATTAAGTAGTCTTCTCCATTCACCTGTCTGTTCATCTCTCTTTGGTCCAAAAATTTTCCTAAGTACTTTATTCTCAAATACCTGTAATCTCCTTTCCTCCCTTAAAGTAAGAGTCCATGTTTCTCACCCATATAATATAACTGGTAGAATAATAGTTTTATATATTTTCAGTTTAACATTTTTTTAAAAGAGTTGCGACATCAAGAGTCTCTGCAAAATTGAGCCTATGTTTAATTTCTTTGTGCATCTCATTCCTATTTGTGATTATTGTTCCTAGGTATTTGAATTCAACCACTTCCTCAAAATTTCCCTCATTTGTCATTAGCTGTCCATTTCCATTATATAATGTATTTCTACGTGTGACCATATAGTTAGTTTTAGTGATATTTACTTCCAGTCCTAATTTTTTAGTGTTATTATTATTATTATTATTATTATTATTATTATTATTATTCCCCATAATTTCTTCTTCATTATCTTACACTTACTTGGTTTGTATGATCTGCACTCCATTAGGTAGTAACAAACTAATGGTCTAGTGGGTGTTTCTAACAGAGAACAATAGATTATTAACTAAACATAAACAGATACAACTTGGTGACGGATCAGTGTTTAAATGGATACCTGGTTCTCCGCCGAAGACAGCACAGCACATTAGAATGTAAGGAACATACTCAGATACAGAGAAGATTTAAAATCGCATACCCCGCCGGGAATCGCTCCGCTGCCGCCGGAGTGGAAGATACTGGTCGCATGTCGAAGGCGGATATCATCATCTTACATTAAGACATAAAACCGGTTATGGACTCGACCCGACCATAAATTTGTTTTTGATGTGTGCTACCGTGTCTTTATTTCCGAATGAACGTTCCCTTCATCCAGTACAATATTTTCATATATGAATAGGAATGGAAGAGGATGGAATAAGGTGTGTTACATAAGAGTTATGCCGAGTCCATAATGAGGGTCTAATTTTTTAAAGAAAATTTAAAAATCTTCCATCCTTGTAACGTATTATATTATTATATTTATTATCATATTAATTTAATTAATAACTTTGGGTAAACAAGAGCAACAGGTGAACTGTTGTGGTATTCACTTCATGACTGGGGCTGCCATAGGCTATAGAATGTCATATCAAACATGGAGGGAGCTTTGAGTGATGATTCTGAAAATTATTCTAAATAAATCCAAAGAAATAAGGATAGATTAATAATGTGTTGGTAACTGAAATGTTGGTCCCGCGCCGTAGCCGAGTGGCTAAGGCAACAAGCCTTGGCGCAGAGCTACGGGACTTGCTGGTTCGAGTCTCCATGGGGAAAGACATTTTCTCATGGTATTTCGGCCAGTATGGGACCGGTGCCCACCCAGCATCGTGAGGAATTTGGGTAGCTACAATAAGTAGCGACTCCAAGTTGAGAAAAACAGCTATAACGGCTGGGGATTCGATTTGCTGATTACATGTCACTCCTACACTGGCTAGATGATTCTGTGATTGACACATGTGGATGTGAGGCCAGCAGCCGGATGGTAGGGTAAGGGCCTTCTAGGCCTGTCGCGCCAGGAGGAGTTAACTGAAATATTGTATTGAGCAGATCTTATTAAATATAAGCTAAAAATTATTCAACAATTATCGTGATGTCAAGTTGATTATTGGTCGCGCGTGACATTCAATTTTCTTCCTTAGGGTACATTGTAACTAATATAATATGAGGTGTGTGTAGCTGCCATCTGTATATTAAAAGTATAAATTTATAGTAACATGCCGTAAACGGGTTTTAAGGGATAGCAAAACCTTTTAAACGTGACGGGTCTGAAATTACTGCTTCGGGATCGTATGTATATACATAGGGCACGCCGCGCCGTAGTGTAGTGGTTAAGGCAAAACGCTACAATTCGGAAGGTTGAGGGTTCGAATCCTAGTGAGATCGGGATTTTTAAACTGACCCAAACCTTCTGGCGGCACTATGGCCCCTGAGGTAGACTTAGCCTCAACCCGGCTGATATCAAGTGCCGATTGTCTAGAAAATGTGGGAGCCTTAATCTCCTACTATCAAAAGGGCCTCCTAAGGCCTACAGTGGGATCTCTTTACCTTTATATATATATATATATATATATATATAATTAGGCAAGAATTCAAAATTAAAAATCTAAACGAAAAAAATACAAAACTATAAACAAAAATGGCACGACCATATTTTAAGAATGAACTCTTCTAGGCTAACAAAACAAGCACTGTTGTGGCTATAGAGATGTGAGACGTCCTAGAAGACGATGGAAAGATGAATTCTGAGAGCGTAACAGGCCGACAGCCTGCAATGAAGATTATATATATATATATATATATATATATATATATATATATATATATATATGGTATGATAAGAAAAATAAATGCCTGGACGGGATTCGAACCCGGATCTCTGAGTCGATGGCAGTGAAGACAGTGTTCTCGCGACATCTAGTAATAATGGAGAGTATAATACATATATAAGAAAAATAAGTGTTTGAATTGGATTCGCCTGGTAGTGTAATGGATATCACGCTGAGGTACAGACTCAGAGATCCGGGTTCGAATCCCGTCCAGGCATTTATTTTTCTTATCATACCATATTAAGCTTGCATTGCTCAGATGGCAGTGAAGACAGTGTTCTCGCGACATCTAGTAATAATGGAGAGTATAATACATATATAAGAAAAATAAGTGTTTGAATTGGATTCGCCTGGTAGTGTAATGGATATCACGCTGAGGTACAGACTCAGAGATCCGGGTTCGAATCCCGTCCAGGCATTTATTTTTCTTATCATACCATATTAAGCTTGCATTGCTCAATGTTAAATATTTAATTATAACATATATATATATATATATATATATATATATATATATATATATAGAAAAACAAACATTGTTGTACCAACCTCAAATCTACAGAGATGTGGGACGTCCTAGAAGACGATAGAAACACGAATTCTGAGAGCGTAACAGACCGACAGCCTACCATGAAGATGATGATATATATATAGAAAAACAAGCACTGTTGTACCAACCTCAAATCTACAGAGATGTGGGATGTCCTAGAAGACGATAGAAAGATGAATTCTGAAAGCGTAACAGGCCGACAGCCTACCACGAAGAAGATGATGATGATGATATATATATATATGTATATACAGAAGCCTTATTATTATTACTTATGTTAAAATGAATATCCACATCCTACAATGTAGTTTTTTATGTTGGCAAAAAATGCACGTAGAAAGGGTTTGAGAATTGAAATAATTCGTTTTCCACGATAATTTTAATAACATAGACATATAAAATTGTACACAGTATGAAATGAAATACATGATATTGTGAAGAGCTCAAAATATCTGAGGTAAATTCAAATTTTATTCAAGTTTTATGGCCTAATAGTATTTATTTGTGATATATCGTCGTAATGACTGGATTTCAGTCTTTCTTTCTGAAGTTCCATATCCTCTTTGATAATATTTAACATAATATATGGCGAATTCCATGGTAATTGACCTAACAATTATAACAAAATATAATAACATTTTAACAATTTTTTAGCCTTCAGATAGCAGGACGCTACTTTTCTCTTCAAAGCAACTATAATAGGTTTCAATATCTTTAACAGAAAATATGAAGTTTTATCTTTAATAATTATTAAAATAATTAAATTACAATTGTACGTAAAATGTACGATTTTGTATTTATAACTGACTCTTAACTGTAGATTGACATCATGTTTTAAAGAGTTAGGGTCAGTTTCACCAACAGAGGTAACTGTATTACGCCAGGTTTTCCCATATATAATACATAGCTTAAACTAGCGTAATACAGAGTTTCCTCTGTTGGTGAAACCGACCCTTAGAATAAAATAGCAATCTCTGTGAAGTTGATCCCTATTAGGTTCGTCTTCCGGGCATATAGGCCGTGGTCCAGTCGTTCTTCTACTCGACGTTTCGTCTACTGCTGCGGTAGACATCTTCAGGAGATACTGCGTGCTCTCTGTGAACTCCTCAACAGTCGACTGCAGACTGGCTGGTCGTTGGAAACTCCCTCCCTATTTATAGGCACGCCCCTGGTAGAGAGGCGGTTTTCTGCGCGGTCCGTGTTGCGTGCTGTTTTGTCCAGGCTGTCGCTAGCAGAAGTCATAGGCTTCGTTGTCGTATTGTGCAGTGCCGGGATCCAGATTTTGTTTATCTTCATGGTTTCTTCTTTTTTGTTAAAGGAATTTTTGTGTTTATATATTTCAATGGCTTCTCTGTACAGTCTGGTGTAATAATGTGATGTTTGGGACAATACCTGTGTTTCTTCGAATCTTATTATATGTTCTTGGTTGTTCATCCAGTGTTCCGCTACGGCTGATTTTTCCTTTTGTTTTAGTCTGCAATGCCTCTTGTGTTCTTGCAATCTTGTGGTACACTGGATGAACAACCAAGAACATATAATAAGATTCGAAGAAACACAGGTATTGTCCCAAACATCACATTATTACACCAGACTGTACAGAGAAGCCATTGAAATATATAAACACAAAAATTCCTTTAACAAAAAAGAAGAAACCATGAAGATAAACAAAATCTGGATCCCGGCACTGCACAATACGACAACGAAGCCTATGACTTCTGCTAGCGACAGCCTGGACAAAACAGCACGCAATACGGACCGCGCAGAAAACCGCCTCTCCACCAGGGGCGTGCCTATAAATAGGGAGGGAGTTTCCAACGACCAGCCAGTCTGCAGCCGACTGTTGAGGAGTTCACAGAGAGCACGCAGTATCTCCTGAAGATGTCTACCGCAGCAGTAGACGAAACGTCGAGTAGAAGAACGACTGGACCACGGCCTATATGCCCGGAAGACGAACCTAATAGGGATCAAGACGCCGGCCGTGAAAGCCTACAGTTATACTCTGTGAAGTTGTCAATTTTATTTCAAAAAGGAATTGTGAATGTAGTATACATAGAAGGGATTACACAATACATGTCTTCAGTTTTATGTTCTAATAAATTTCAGTCACTAAATATACAAAATAAAAGTACCTGGCGTAATAACTATCGCTTCTGCGTTGTGTAAGAGTTTTAATTAAAATAAATAATAGTTCTTTGTTACGTAAGAATTTGTTTATATTCTACCATATTTTGAGATGTGGGCACTAGAAAATATTATTAATAATATCACAAGGCTTTCTGTAAACTCTAAATGATTACAAATATTCAGTGTATAATTATATTTACAGTCCCGCGCCGTAGCCGAGTGGTTAAGGCAAAATGCCTTGGCGCAGAGCTACGATACTTACGCTGGTTCGAGTCTCCACGGGGAAGAAATTTTCTCATGAAATTTCGGCCAATATGGGACCGTTGCCCATCCAGCAATGTGAGACATTTGTATAGCTACACTATGTAGCATCTTCAGGTAAAGAAAACATGCTAAAACGTCTGGTGGACTCTACAACCTGACCACATGTCACCCTTACACTGGCTAGATGACCTACCTTTATGATCAACACATGTGGATGTGAGGCCAGCAGTAGGCGAAGGTCCTTCTGGTCCTGTCAAGCCATGGGAGTTTTTAGTAATTATATTTACTGGAATAAACTTAAATTTCTTCGCTCTAACCACTTTGAAAAGCAGGGAAGAAATTTTAATTTTCATGTAGTTATGTCTTGTCCACCGTTGTGGTCTCGAGGTAGCGTGCCGCCTTGTCACGCAGCGGGCCCAGGTTTAATTCCCGGTCGGGACAAGCTTCCTGGGTAATGTTTTTATCGGGGTTTTCCTCACCTATAAGACAAATGTCAGAAAGCTTTGAGGTCCAAAGATCTCCGAACATCATTTGGCCATCATCATTATCATCCCACGCTGTGGAAAGCAACGGGAACCTACCACACCTATAATTCCGTAGTAAAGCTGCAAAGCATAGCACGAAAATGCTATGATTGCAGTGAAAGACCTGCCCTAGGGCAGAACACTATATAGTAATCAATACTAATAAAATTCATATCAAATTATGTTGAGGTGAATAGTTATAAGAAAGAAACTTAAAATATGTACCTTTTTAAATATTAATTTTGAATTAAATATTTTAACACAGTTGAGGACGGCACCTGCCAAAAGGTACATATTTAAAGTTTTCGTCTTATGACTATATAATAGAATGTCGAATTCACCATAAATATTTTGGACAGTAACGGTCGTGTGTGGATCTTTCACTATCATGCCAAATCTCTTCTTGTCTTGTAAGCCCATGTTTCCCTTAACAGAGATTTAGGCGCTCTCCCCCTACAGGGAAGAATTTGAACCATACTAATTTAGTTACACTTGTTTTCGTATAGATGTCATTTGAGTGGTCCGTGGTCAGCATTCCGTCTCATACTGACATCTAGGAAACCAAGGTAGTACTATGACAGGAAGAGTCGGTAAATTTTGCTTAGAGGCCTTTTCATTCAGGCTTAAGGATCTTTTACGAGCCTGAAAATCTTCAGACTCGGGACCCACGGCTTAAAGTCCCTCCCGTAGGACTTGCTCCTTGGATTTTTCCGTCCTAAAAATTCCATCGACCACGGCCGGGTTTGAACCCGCGACCTTCGGGGCCAGAGGCAAGGAGCATAACCACTAGTCCACCGCGGCCGATTTCATGCCAAATCTCGATTAACATAAATATTCCAATCCTAGAGTACGAAATATTTTTTTCATTATTGACTACAGCAGATCATACAAAAAATGAATAATGTTTTATCAGATCGAAGCGACTGATATACAAATACGCATAGTTATGTAAGCGTGTTAACACATATACCAGAGATGAAAACACGATTGGTGTACTTAATAAATAACTAGATACACAAATAGGTACATAAATAAAGAGGTATAAAAAGTTGTATGCAGTAGGCTAGTAAATTGTTGTTGCATTATGTAATGCCTCCTGTGTGTATTCATGGAATAAATAAGCAGGCCCGGACATTGGTGACATTCCGCAACTCGACGAGGGGATTAAAAGTCGACAAGAGCTTCGTTTGTAAAACTTGTTCTGCTTTCTATGCTAATTAATTCAACTCATTTTTTTTCGGCAACTACACTTAATGTCAAAGTATTAGTGAACAGTAATTCCAGAGGTAAGATTCTTGAGCCTCAAGGATTATAAAGGGTGCTGAAAAATGTACGCTCATGAGTTCCTAGCTGTTAAAATATGACGTTCCTCCAAATATGAAAATTACTGGTCTTGCATAATTTTTTACTTATTTTAGAATATATTTATTTAGCCTGGTGGAGTTAAGGCTATGTGGCCTTCTCTTCCACTCACCAAAACAAGCATATGTTACATATGAATACAAAAAAAATTACAATAATAGTCATATTAAACAGGACAAACATATGTTACATATGAATACAAAAAAATTACAATAATAGTCATTGAACAATTAATTATCTGTCATATTGAATAATAATGAAATGAATGTCTAATAATAGAATGAAACTAAATACAATTAAAATTAAATTAATGATACAATGAATAAAAAAAGGAATAACAGCTCGAATCTACTATTCATAAAAAGAAAAGAAAAAAAATACCAAGAAAGTAATAAACTACAATGAATTAATCTATGCTTTTTATACAAGGCATTAGGTAAATATATTAACAAATCCTAAGTTTATTTTTATTAAATAATGGAAAAACGCATTATTAATTCTTAAAAAGTAATATTAGTGATTTTATTTTCAATTTATTTCTGAAAGATGGTAAAGTTTGGCAGTCTCTGACATAGGGTGGAAGTGAATTCCATGTTCTAGCAAGAGAAACTGTAAAAGATTAGTAGATACTTGTGAGATTTCTGAAGGTATCATCTTCAAATGGCCAGTTGGTAGACCAAGAATTAGGTGAGAGAATAACAATAACTATGATTTGAGGGAAGTATATTATATAGGGGTCGGCCGTGGTGGACTAGTGTTTATGCTCCTTGCCTCTGGTCCCGAGGGTCGCGGGTTCAAACCCGGCCGGGGTCGATGGATTTTTTAGGACGAAAACTCCAAGGAGCAAGTCCTCCGGGAGGGACTTTAAGCCGTGGGTCCCGAGTCTGAAGATTTTCAGGCTCGTAAAAGATCCTTAAGCCTGAATGAAAAGGCCTCTAAGCAAAATTTACCAAATTTTCCCGTCCTAATACTACCGTGGTTTCCTAGATGTCAGTATGAGGCGGAACGCTGACCACGGACCACTCAAAAATGACATCTATAGGAAAAAAGTGTAACTAAATTAATATGGTTCAAATTCTTCCCTGTAGGGGGAGAGCGCCTTAATCTCTGTAAAGGGAAAACATGGGCTTACAATACAATACAATGCAATATTATATAGGGGATGATTGGGAACTCAAGGATTTTGAATGATGGTAACAATTTACGCCCATGTGTTTCTACCTGTTAAAATATGACTTCCCTCCAAATATGAAAATTACTGGTCTTGCATATTTTTTTACTTAATGGAGTACTTTTGGGAGTTCTAAAGGTTTCATCTTCCAACGGTCAGTTGGTAGACTAAGAATGAGGTGAGAAAATACAGGGTGGACCGCTCGAATGGACCTAATTTCAATTGCTTGTTACTGGCAAACGGTTGAAGATAGAAACTTAAAACAACGTTCATAGTACAGAAAAACTCACCAAGTTTCGAATCCTGTCGGTAGATGGCACAAAGATACGTTTCTCGTTCTTAGATTTAATTGTTTGTGAAAATGGCGACTCCGCAGATGAAGGCGCAAGCTGTTTTGTGGTATGCGGAGTTTAAATCAATCATTAGAGTTCAAAGGGAGTTCCGGCGTGTGTTTAACCGTGATGCTCCAACTGCTAGAAGCATAAAGAAGTGGCGTGATACATTATTAGCTACAGGATCTGTGTTGAAGAAGCAGAGATGGTGGTGGTCGCAGAGCATCCGATGAAATGGTAGCAAATGTTCAAGCCGCATTTGAGCGAAGCCCCCGGAAGTCATTAAGAAGAGCTTCGCGGGAACTTCAAATACCAAAATCGACATTACAACGGATTGTCCACAAACGCCTCAAACTGCACGCATATAAAGTGCAGTTAGTGCAACGTCTGGAGCCGAATGACATGCCGAAACGAGTGGAATTCGCCAATACGATGCTGGACCGTCTCGGCGCTGATCCTGACTTCATGACCAAGATTTTCTTCTCGGACGAAGCCACTTTCCATTTGTCAGGCAAGGTAAACCGGCATAATGTGCGGATCTGGGGATCGGAGAATCCTCACGCTATTCAAGAGCATGTTCGTGATAGTCCGAAGATGAATGTTTGGTGCAGTTTGTCACATAATAAGGTCATTGGACCGTTTTTCTTCGCCGAGAAAACTGTTCGTGGTACCACATATCTTGACATGCTGGAGCAGTTCTTCTTTCCACAAATTGAACAACTGCAGCCTAACATCGTTTTCCAGCAAGATGGTGCTCCTCCCCACTGGTCCAATGAAGTTCGTACGACTTTGGACAACATTTTCCCTGGCCGTTGGATTGGTAGGGGAGGACCAATCGCGTGGCCCCCGAGATCTCCCGATTTAAACACCACTGGATTTCTTTCTCTGGGGCTATGTCAAAGATAAAGTTTACACCACCCCAGTCAAAGACCTTCGTGATCTCGTGAGCGCATCATAGAGGCTATTGAGAACATTCCAGAAGACATACTCCAACGTACTTGGCAAGAAAGAAATTGTTCATCGCTTTGATATCGTCACAGTGACTGCTGGGGCTCATATAGAGATGTGGTGATCTGGATATCAAAACTTGGTGAGTTTTTCTGTAATATGAACGTTGTTTTAAGTTTCTATCTTCAACCGTTTGCCAGTAACAAGCAATTGAAATTAGGTCCATTCGAGCGGTCCACCCTGTATAATTAACTGTGATTTGAGGGAAGTAGATTATACAGGGGGTGATTGGAATCTCAAGTATTATGAGAATTATGAAAAATTCACGCTCGTTGATAATTGCTATGAGACCTAAGAAAAGTGTTAGTTGACTATCAGGACAAACTAGGTGGATTATTTGGATTACATTTATTAAACTGATATCTCAATAACATCACTATATTAGTTGTACTTTGTACAAGCAAGGGGCCGATTAAAATGAATGAAATTTTCTCGTTCAAGGATGTCAGAATACTATTTCATTACTGCCGTATTTTACTGATATATTCACTTTTGAAGACGATTGTCGTGGCGAGAAAAAATATACAAAATCGATAGTAAACAAAATGCTTTGATAAATTCTGGACGAAGCTATTTAGAATTTAGCTTTTGAAACTCGTATTCGGAGGTATCGAGTACAAACCTCAGATCGACCAATTTGACTTTTTACCAATTATTATCAAGACTTGGTCTGGATTGAAATTTCATTACAGTGATCCTTTCGGGTTTAATAATTGTATCATAATTAATAGGCTGTTGGTTTAAACTGATGATGTAGTACTATTAGCCGATAGCGAGGAGATGCTAAGGGACAATACGCACACACTATTGAGTAACACTGAGAAATTGGGACTGGAAGTAAATATCAATAAAACTATATATATGGTCACAACTTAGAAATACATTAAATAATGGAAATGGACAGCTAATGACAAACGAGGGAAATTTTGAGGAAGTGGCTGAATTCAAATACCTAGGAACAATAATCACAAATAGGAATGAGATGCACAAAGAAATTAAACATAAGCTCAATTCTGGAAATGCATGCTATTATGCATTGCAGAGACTCTTGATGTCCCAACTCCTTTCGAAAAATGTTAAACTGAAAATATATAAAACTATTATTCTATCAGTTATATTATATGGGTGCGAAACATGGACTCTTACTTTAAGGGAGGAAAGGAGATTACAAGTATTTGAAAATAAAGTAATTAGGAAAATTCTTGGACCAAAGAGAGATGAACAGACAGGTGAATGGAGAAGACTACATAACAATGAACTGCATGGTCTTTATAGGAAGCCAGATATAATAAGAACAGTTAAGTCTCGTAGACTGCGATGGGCAGGACATTTTACACGTATGGGGAATGAGAGACTTTCATGGAAGCTTCTTGTAGGAAAGCCAGAGGGAAAACGCCCAGTTGGGAGACCAAGAATGAGGTGAGAGAATAACATTAACTATGATTTTAGGGAAGTAGATTATACAGTGAATGATTGGAAATCATTAGCTCAGGATAGGGATGTATGGAGAGCTTATGTCCGCGCGGCCATGAACCTACGGGTTCGATAGTGCCAGTGAGTAAGTAAGTATCATAATTAATTGAAAGTTGTTCTTAGTGAATTTGCATAACACAAAAATTATCGGCTGCGGTGGATGGACTTTTTAGGATGAAAAATTCGAAGAAGCAAGTCCTCCGGAAGGGACTTTAAGCCGTGGATCCCGAGTCTGAAGATTTTCAGGCTCGTAAAAGATTCTTAAGCCTGAATAAAATGGTCTCTAAGCAAACTTTACCGATCTAACATCCTAGTAATACCTTGGTCGCCAGCTATATGTCTCATTGAATCGGTATGCTGACCGCAAGTCACTCATGACATGTATGGACAAATAAGGTAATTAAATTAGGCCTAATTTGGTCTATTAATTCCCAGCAAAGGGATGGCTTTGGCTCAACACTGGGCCCGCCATTATATATATATATATATATATATATATATATATATGTATAAACAAAAATATAAATACACATCCTACTGGTGTAACCTAATTGACATATGAATAAAAATGTTAGTTTGTCTTAACATTGAAACTAAAATTTTCACAATTAATTAAATTAATAAAGTATACCAAACTGAAAAAAAATATGTTTTGTAAAAATGTATAAAAATAGCAATTTTAAAAATTATGCAATATTCTTATTGAATCGTCTATAATACCGAATGTTTGCATTTAACGTGATTAAATACAACACAAAAAAGTTACAGAATATTCCTTGCATATTTAAGCACGAACAATCTAAGGATTGTCCACCGCTGTGGTCTCGAGGTAGCGTGCTGCCTTGTCACACAGCGGGCCTGGGTTCGATCCCCGGTCGGGGCAGTTTTTCTGGGTGAGGTTTTTATCGGGTTTTTCCTCACCTGTAAGACAAATGTCAGGAAAACTTTAAGGCCCAAACAGTCCCCGAAATCATATGGCCATCATCCTTATCATTATCATCCTTACCATTATCATCATCATCATCCTTCACCGGTGTGGAAAGCAACGGGAAGCTACCACACCTACACAATTCCCTAGTAAAGCTGCAAGCAAAGCATGAAAATGCTATGATTGCAGTGAAGGACCTGCCTTCGGGCAGAATTACTAAAAAAATCTAAGGATTCCTAAAAAAATATATCTCGCCATTTCCCATAAACAGTTTCAGCCGGTTCTTCTCTAGACTTAACTGGAAAATTAACAGTGAAAGGCACAAAATGAAAGTTATTCCCTCGTCCACAAACCATAGGCTTTGGTAAAGGATTCAGATCCAATCATATTGCTGGATTGAAAATCACAGTGTTCTTCATTTCTTCAGTAACTTGGCTTGGCTGTTAACAGAAAATTACATGAAAAGCAGTTCTCAATGTAATAATAGGAATATTTTAAATCATATACTCTGTTTATTGACAAATTAAAAAAAAATGTACACGAACATGACGCTGGTTTGAGAAGTTACAGGGAGTGGACATTTTATATTTATTCCTACAATAGAGTGCACCTATTTTAAATTATTTATAACTCAAATGCACATAAAAATAATTAATATGGAAAGAGAGAGAGAGAGAGAGAGAGAGAGGAGAGAGAGAGAGGAGAGGGAGAGAGAGAGAGAGAGATAGAGAGAAAGCATTTGGAGAAGATGATATACCAGCGGAACTTATAAAGTGCAGCAGTAGCAAACTTTTTCGACTTTTACAACAGCTCTTTGAAAGATGTCTAAATGGAGGAACAGTGCCATATAACTGGAAAAGGTATCCTTTAACCCATATATAAAAACAGAAATAGAAATGAATACAAAAATTGTAGAGGGATTATTAATTTTTTTATTTATTTACCATAGTGGAGTTACGGTTACAAGAATTTTCATCCGTTTATAGAAAAGAGTACTAAAGTATTCTATAGGACAACAATTGGTATAATTATAAACAAATAACAAGGGTATTGAGGACAGCAGGCCAAATGTTGATCATATCTTCAGTGTAAGACAATTATTGAAAAAAAATGAAGCTACACCTACGGCTTGTGGACCTAAAAAAAGTATATGACAATATATCATGAATGAAATTATGAGAAACATTAGGAAAGTACTAAATAAATGATGTTATTACATTATTAGCTTATCAAACAAATCAAAATGCTTAACAATATATCACATGCCTTAACTCCACGAGGCTTAATAAATCTATTCCATTCTATTCAACTGGATTTTATGTCAAAGATGTCAAGACAAAGATGTTGCTTATCACCGGTTTATTAAAAATATATCTACAAAACGCATTAACAATATGGAAAAGGACACAAGTGTGATTATTAGGGAGCGGAATTTTATGTTCTAAATGTTAAGATTGTAACATAGTATAATGAGAAGTTAGGCTTATGACTGTCTTTTGTTTTGGTTCCACACACGAACAGTTGAAGAGTATAATGAGAAGTTACGCTTATGACTGTCCTTTGTTTTGGTTCCACACACGAACAGTTTAAGCGTATAATGAGAAGTTAGGCTTATGACTGTCTTTTGTTTTGGTTCCACACACGAACAGTTGAAGATTATAATGAGAAGTTAGGCTTATGACTGTCATTTGTTTTGGTTCCACACACGAACAGTTGAAAAGTATAATGAGAAGTTAGGCTTATGACTGTCTTTTGTTTTGGTTCCAACACGAACAGTTGAATAGTATAATGAGAAGTTAGGGGCTTATGACTGTCCTTTGTTATGGTTCCACACACGAACAGTTGAAGAGTATAATGAGAAGTAAGGCTTATGACTGTCCTTTGTTTTGGTTCCACACACGAACAGTTGAAGAGTATAATGAGAAGTTAGGCTTATGACTGTCCTTTGTTTTGGTTCCACACACGAACAGTTGAAGAGTATAATGAGAAGTTAGGCTTATGACTGTCCTTTGTTTTGGTTCCACACGCGAACAGTTGAAGAGTATAATGAGAAGTTAGGCTTATGACTGTCATTTGTTTTGGTTCCACACACGAACAGTTGAAGAGTATAATGAGAAGTTAGGTTTATGACTGTCCTTTGTTTTGGTTCCACACACGAACAGTTGAAGAGTATAATGAGAAGTTAGGCTTATGACTGTCTTTTGTTTTGGTTCCACACACGAACAGTTGAAGAGTATAATGATAAGTTAGGCTTATGACTGTCCTTTGTTTTGGTTCCACACACGAACAGTTGAAGAGTATAATGATAAGTTAGGCTTATGACTGTCTTTTGTTTTGGTTCCACACACGAACAGTTGAATAGTATAATGAGAAGTTAGGCTTATGACTGTCTTTTGTTTTGGTTCCACACACGAACAGTTGAATAGTATAATGAGAAGTTAGGCTTATGACTGTCCTTTTCTTTTGGTTCCACACACGAACAGTTGAAGAGTATAATGATAAGTTAGGCTTATGACTGTCTTTTGTTTTGGTTCCACACACGAACAATTGAAGAGTATAATGAGAAGTTAGGCTTATGACTGTCTTTTGTTTTGGTTCCACACACGAACAGTTGAATAGTATAATGAGAAGTTAGGCTTATGACTGGCCTTTGTTATGGTTCCACACACGAACAGTTGAAGAGTATAATGAGAAGTAAGGCTTATGACTGTCCTTTGTTTTGGTTCCGCACACGAACAGTTGAAGAGTATAATGAGAAGTTAGGCTTATGACTGTCCTTTGTTTTGGTTCCACACACGAACAGTTGAATAGTATAATGAGAAGTTAGGCTTATGACTGTCCTTTGTTTTGGTTCCGCACACGAACAGTTGAATAGCATAATGAGAAGTTAGGCTTATGACTGTCCTTTGTTTTGGTTCCACACACGAACAGTTGAAGAGTATAATGAGAAGTTAGGCTTATGACTGTCCTTTGTTTTGGTTCCACACACGAACAGTTGAAGAGTATAATGAGAAGTTAGGCTTATGACTGTCCTTTGTTTTGGTTCCACACACGAACAGTTGAAGAGTATAATGAGAAGTTAGGCTTATGACTGTCTTTTGTTTTGGTTCCACACACGAACAGTTGAAGAGTATAATGAGAAGTTAGGCTTATGACTGTCCTTTGTTTTGGTTCCACACACGAACAGTTGAAGAGTATAATGAGAAGTTAGGCTTATGACTCTCTTTTGTTTTGGTTCCACACACGAACAGTTGAATAGTATAATGAGAAGTTAGGCTTATGACTGTCCTTTGTTTTGGTTCCACACACGAACAGTTGAATAGTATAATGAGAAGTTAGGCTTATGACTGTCTTTTGTTTTGGTTCCACACACGAACAGTTGAAGAGTATTATAAGAAGTTAGGCTTATGGCTGTCTTTTATCTTGTTTCACACACAAACAGTTGAATAATATATAATCTACATTGCAATCTTATCTTTTATTACTTAGAAATCCGCTCCCTAGTGATTATTATCGCAAGAGAATAAACCATCTATTCATTGTTGTTCCCAACTTAGTTTAGAAGAATATGGTGATATGACGAGGACACTGATAGAGGAATATTAAAAGAGGTATCCGAACATTATTTAAAGAAAGCAAATTATATGGCAGTAGAAGCAAACCCGAAATATTTAATATTGGAAAATGGAAAAAGAATAATAAAGCATTGCGAAGAATACACATAGGCCTATTTGTAGGGTCTAAATAACCAAGAATGGGAATCATGAAGATTACATTAACTCAAGAATTAATAAAACGAAGACAGTAATATCTCGATTAAATAATAATTTATTAGATAAAGATATCACAATAAAAACCAAAATTTATAATGTAATTATCATGAGTACAATATCATGACAATTGAAAGCAAGAAGAGTAGACATATTACTTTAAACATGAATGGAATTCTGGTGACAATCAGTAGGAATTTCGAGAAGACAAATTTAGATTTCGTCTATTGTTACAAGAGAAGATAAAAGTGCATATACCCCTAGTAGAACTAACAAATAGCACCAGTAAAATATTTTGGACATCTGAAAAGGATGACGGAAGGCAGATTAACGAAGAACATTTATTAAAGGAACCCTAAAGGAAGACGGAAGAGGGAAAGACCAAAATTAACGTAGAGACAATGAGTGGTCAAAAAAATGGAAGAAAGAGACATGGAGGAAAGGGCGCAGAAAAATAGAAAGGGTTTGTAACTGGCTATACTTGAAATGGGTACAAGAAGATGGCAAAGACATAAAAAATCTGAAAATAAAGTAAAAATAAAGCTATGTAATATGTACGCGTCTTCGTATGTATGAATGTGTCTATTAAAACTGTAATGGCCATATTTTGTTTAATTGATGACCTTCAGGGGATATGTGGATGGCGACCACAAGGTGCCCAAGCTGTGCAAAGATTTCTTCCACTTACTTGTGTTTCGCACTCTTTTAACTTTACTATCTAACCTCTCTTGGTTAACTCTTGTTTTTTTGACGCCGACGCTATTAGGGCATCCGAGGGCTAGGGAGTCTTTCCTTTCTTCCATTTCTTCTTTCCTTTATTTTCTTTTCTTCTCCAGAAAAGCCTGACCAGAGGCTATAAGATGGCAGCCCCATCACTGGTCTTGCCTTCCTTTGGCCAGCAACCAATCGAAGGGACTATTATTATGCTTTCAAGTCTTATACGAGAATTTCCCTCAAACGCTGGAGGGAAAATTTTCTATAGGATCGTAACAGGCCTTGGCCTAATACTTGGAAGGA
The DNA here is from genome assembly GCA_030220185.1 of Diploptera punctata. Lineage (NCBI taxonomy): Eukaryota > Metazoa > Arthropoda > Insecta > Blattodea > Blaberidae > Diploptera > Diploptera punctata. The sequence goes on from JASPKZ010009792.1 coordinate 1,006,063, forward strand.
AGAAGAAGAAGAAGATTGTTATTATGGCATTTGGTTCTTCGGAACCAAATACCATAATATATATATTTATATAACAATCAATTAAACAAAATCGTATTTGCAAACCAGCAAAATCATTATATCTGCCGAAATTTACAATATTTTGCAACGAAACTATGTATATCCCATTGAAAAACATTTTATTAAAATAAGTGAAACCGGACTGTTAGAAGTTGTGGTCTACCTCAAAATCGAAATTTAAAAATCGATCTAGAGGCTGACTTTTTTTTCATCGAATCTCGGCATGTAACTTGGATATGCATAGTAATATCGCGTTTATTAATTGGCAAAGTTGGGCCGTTTAGTAGTGTGAATTACCCTGAAAGCTAACATTTTAGTGGGAACGTTTTAAACTCTCTAACAGCAACAAGTTTGTGTTTCCTCGCCATCAAACTGGATACATACGATTTAATTAACAAGAGAAATATTTATTCCGTAAACCACCAGATCATATATTTGACTTGGTGAGATATTTGCTTACAAAGTCTAATTATTATGACTGATATGTAATATTAAGTAACTTTACTAGTTAGCCTAATGGTTTAATATACAAAATAATTGTAGAATTTATATAGTATCTTGTTGGAGTTCAGAATTCCTAAAAAGTTAGTTAGACTTATACGAATGTGTCTAAATAACACAAAGAGTAGGGTGCGTGTAGGCAAACAGTTTTCGGACACTTTTGAAATCCAGAATGGGTTGAAGCAAGGAGATGCACTATCTCCTCTACTATTTAATTTTGTACTAGAGCATGCCATTAAATCTTTAGAGAATGAGGAAGGCTTACAACTCAATGGTATTAATAAGCTGTTAGTTTATGCTGATGATGTAGTACTATTGGCCGATAGCGAGGAGATACTAAAGGCCAACACGCACACACTATTGAGTAACACTAAAAAATTAGGACTGGAAGTAAATATCAATAAAACTAAATATATGGTCACACGTAGAAATGCATTATATAATGGAAATGGACAGCTAATGACAGATGAGGGAAATTTTGAGGAAGTGGCTGAATTCAAATACCTAGGAACAATAATCACAAATAGGAATGAGATGCACAAAGAAATTAAACATAGACTCAATTCTGGAAATGCGTGCTATTATGCATTGCAGAGACTCTTGATATCCCAACTCCTTTCAAAAAAACGTTAAACTGAAAATATATAAAACTATTATTCTACCAGTTATATTATATGGGTGCGAAACATGGACTCTTACTTTAAGGGAGGAAAGGAGATTACAAGTATTTGAGAATAAAGTACTTAGGAAAATTTTTGGACCAAAGAGAGATGAACAGACAGGTGAATGGAGAAGACTACATAACAATGAACTACATGGTCTTTATAGGAAGCCAGATATAATAAGAACAGTTAAGTCTCGTAGACTGCGATGGGCAGGACATGTTGCACGTATGGGGAATGAAAGACTTGCATGGAAGCTTCTTGTAGGAAAGCCAGAGGGAAAACGCCCAGTTGGTAGACCAAGAATGAGGTGGGAGAATAACATTAACTATGAATTGAGGGAAGTGGATTATAAGGGAATGATTGGAAAGATCTAGCTCAGGATATGGATGTATGGAGAGCTTATGTCCGCGCGGTAGTGAACCTACAGGTTCGATAGAGTCAGTGAGTAAGTAAGTAATTGTAATTTCAGGTGTTCTCGTATCATTTAAAATAAATCTGAATTTAAATATGTTTTAATTTTGTTTTAAATATTATCTTCAGGTGTATACAGTGGAGGAAATTGGTATAAAGCCACTAAATTTTAGTAGTAAAACAACCTGAAATATTTATGCAAATACCGTATGTGTGTCATAGATTACATATAATTATCTTGGACATAATTTCATACAGGTCTCTTCATCTTGTATTTATTATATATGTAAATAATACGTAAAATCTAAGAAAACGCTGTCCTAGGGGTGGAAATCGGTATAAATGCAGGTCGACTTTTGGCTCTTACAGATACATAAATGTAAACAAAACACTGCAATTACATGGAGATGACGTCGGTATAAAGGCAGGTCAACTTCTGGCTCTTACAAAGACATAAATGTAAACAAAACACTGCAGTTACATGGAGACGACGTCGGTATAAAGGCAGGTCAACTTCTAGCTTTTACAAATATATAAATGTAAACAAAACACTGCAATTACATGGAGACGACGTGTCTGTGAGCATCGTTCATCAGTTACAAGTCAGCAGTACGTACAATGCCACGTGGAAATCCTCTATCAAATGAAGAGAAATCAAGAGTTAGTGCCATCAAGGAGATGGGCCTTTCCAATAGACAAATACCTACGAAATTGGGGCTTCAAGATGTGTCATTGATAATTTTGTCAAACTGGGCTCACAATATGAAAAAAACGGGAAATATGGACGGACTAGAAAATTGTCTGAGCGCACTAAACGTCTCATTTTACGTAAAGCAAAAGGTAAGAGTATGTTTTCTTCTCAAATCCAGGCTGATTTGAAGCTGATAGTAACAGCCAGACGAGTAAGACAAATTCTGTCAGAAGACAAGAACCTAAAATTTAAAAAAAAAGTCTTAGTTAACTACCTCTGAACAATGCACATAAGAAAGCTACAATGACTTTTGCTGAAGAACACATGTCCTGGACCTCAGAATGGAATAAAGTAATGCTCAGTGATGAGAAGTTTAATCTGGACGGGCCTGATGGCCTTCAGTATTACTGCAATGATCTCCGCACTGAAGAGCAAGTTAGAATGAGTGGAAACTTCGGTGGTGGAGGCGTTATGATTTAAAGGAAGATCAAAAATAGCATGGATACGCACCAAGATGAATTCTGAGTCCTACACTGAGGAGCTTCTGGAGTCCTAATTGATACGAATGTATGAGGCATTTGGCGAAGATCTAATTTTTCAGCCAGATAATGCTTCCATTCACGTGTCTGCCAAATAAAAGGAGTGGTTCAGGAAGAAAGAAATACCACTTTTGACGTGGCCAGTCAGAAGTCCTGATTTAAACCCGATTGAGAACTTATGGGGCATCCTGGCAAGGCGTGTGTATCGCAATGGACGGCAGTTTGGGACAGTGACTGAGCAGAAAAATATTATTCAGGAAGAGTGGGCTTCAATCTCAGTGGAAGAAATAAACACCCTCATCAAGTCAATGTCAAAGAGAATCTTCGAAGTAATTAACAACAATGGAGATTCAACTAAATTTTAGAACTCTGTTGTAAACTTTGCGCTCAGTCTTTTTGGTTTAATCTGTGAAATACACAAAGTGCCTTTATACTAATTTCCACCCATATGTGAGAGTAGTTTCAGTTTTCATATACTTTTTTGGACGGAAATGGATAATTAATTTTGACATTATTTGTGTGTGTTTTATACTCAATCACCTCCTAAGTTAATATAGAAAAATGCCAAAGAAAGAGTAAATAAACTTGTGTTAACCCTTTTAACAAGTGACTTTATACCAATTTCCTCCACTGTATTAATTAATGCTTCAAGTTTAAATTATTATATATTTTCGCTCTAGTCCATAGGATTGCCGTTTCAAATCCGGCCGGGGTCGATGGATTTTTAGGACGAAAAAATCTAAGGAGCATCTTAAGCCTGAAAAAGAGGTCTCTAAGCAAAATTTTCAAAATTTAATCATCCAAGTAATACCTTATTTGCTTACTAGATGACTCATTGGGTGGGTATGCTAACCACGTTCCATTCATGACATATGTAGGAAAATATGTCGTAACTAAATTAGTATCGTTAAGAAACTTCCTAGTACGGAAGGACCCACGTTTCCTTAGTGAGACGAACTGTGATTTTAAGTGAAATATAACTATTATTGTTATATACGCCTATAACATGAATATCTATTGCAAATTTTAACGATTTTTTAAATGTAATAATTTGTATGTTGTACACATAATTTTATTGTAAATCTGTTCCTCTGTATTTGTGCTGGTTGAGTGGAAGAGAAGGCCTTATAGCTTTAAATCTGCCAGATTAAATAAAACATAATAATAATAATTATTATTATTATCATTATTATAATAATTATTATTATAAATAAAACATTAATAATAATAATAATTATTAGTGTATTATTATTATTATTATTATTATTACTATTTTTTTCAATGCCACCACATCGTCATTTCGACATTCTCCTCATAAGACGTCATTGTAACCCACTTCTGAGGTTAGGGCCTCTGGAACGTGGAGTTACGCTGCCGGCGATGTTAGATGATGATGATGGTTATGATGCACCAGGAGAGGCCTTAATCCTAAACTTAATGAATATGTTAATGATGATGATGGCCTGATGATGTTCGTGGACCTTTTGGGCCTTAAAGTTTCCTCACATTTGTCTTACAGGTGAGGAAAAACCCCGAAAAAAAAACATCAGCCAGGAAACGTGTCCCAATTGGCCCGTTGCGTGACATGGTACATCGAAACGACAGCGGTGGACTTATTATTATTATTATTATTATTATTATTATTATTATTATTATTAATGTTATCAATTGTGATATCCCAACTCTTTTCAAAAAACGTTAAACTGAAAATATATAAAACTATTATTCTACCAGTTATATTATTCGGATGCGAAACATGGACTATTACTTTAAGGGAGGAAAGGAGATTACGAGGATTTGAGAATAAAGTTCTTAGGAACATTTTTGGACCAAAGAGAGATGAACAGACAGGTGAATAGAGAAAACTACATAACAGTGTACTACATGATCTTTGTAGGATGCCAGATATAATAAGAACAGTTAAGTCTCGTAGACTGCGATAGGCAGGACATGTCACGAATGTGGAATGGACGACGTACATGGAAGCTTCTTGTAGGAAAACCAGAGGAAAAACGCCCAGTTGGTATACCAAGAATGAGGTGAGAGAATAACATTAACTATGATTTTAGGGAAGTAGATTATACAGTGAATGATTGGAAATCATTAGCTCAGGATAGGGATGTATGGAGAGCTTATGTCCGCGCGGCCATGAACCTACGGGTTCGATAGTGCCAGTGAGTTAGTTAGTATGTTCTCAATTGTTTTGGTTTGTTTTTATTATTGTTAGATATTGATGTTTTGACAAGGACTGTCAAAAGCACACAGGCTACGATTTCCCACATGCGATACATTTGTAAATAATTATGTTTGTACTACAATATTGTAATCTTTATGCCTATAGGCCTTTCAGAACATCCGTTCCATCTTCAGCAGGTCACTCTTCGCTACAACATCCAGTATGATGGTTGATGCTGCTGGTCCTAATGTGGCTCTGTCGTGATCAGCAGCATCAACCATCATACTGGATGTTGTAGCGAAGAGTGACCTGCTGAAGATGGAGCGGATGTTCTGAAAGGCCTACAGGCATAAAGATTACATATTTTATAAATTGAGGATGACGGATTTTACCTAAGAAGGTATATTTTAAGTTATTTTATTTTATGACTCTCCACCTCAACGGTTTTAACAATGAATGTTATTAGTATTGATACAATATTGTACTCTAATAGTTTTATTACTACTATTTCACTCACCTCATGCGTGACGCACTCATTAAATAAAGTAATTAAAATTATTTCATATAAGCCATGGAAGAATATCAATTCACATGAACATTGTTTTTTCGCAATAAGTGTTTCATAAAACTTTGGCAGCGTATACTAGAGCTAAAACAAGCAACTAAAAATTACATGTTTAATCTGACATCTACATAATCCATCTTCACGGTTCCCACAATCCTAACATTAAAATGTTTACAAAAGTATCTGCTTTTAATGCCTTTTTTTGTGAGCTTTCACTAAATGGATTAAAAAAAACATACTCTGAACATAACGCAGCCGCTATACTAGGTAGTATATATTGTAACATATTCATAAAACGATCTGACTTAAATAAACGTTTTCATGCATATGCTATATCTAAAATTAAGTTGAGGCTTTCACAAGTGCGTCTTGGATGTGGTAGGGCAGCGTTTCTATTTTCGTTCCATTAGAGGATGAAAGATTCACCTTTAACAGACGTATGGATCTATGTTTACGCGGTAAATTGAACACGGCCGACTATCTTCATATTCTAAATGAACTCTGAGCCTTGCGTGCTGGTGAATAACGAGACAATCATGGCCTCTTCAGAACTTCGATAAAATATTTCATTTCATTGAAATTGCTGTAGTCATTTTTTATTTTCTACGTGGTGTTTAAAAACAATCAAGGAAGAGAAAAATTCTAATAAAGTTTAATGGATGTATCATAAACAAGAAAGTGATATTAAGAGCAGAATAAATGAAGGTAGAGCAATAACAGCAATGATGAATGGAGTCTTATGGAACAGACATATAACCAGAAAAAAATAAGTTAAAATATATAATTCAATAGTGAGAAGTATTGTCACATATGGAGCTGAAGTTTGCAAATTCAACAAAAACTTAGAACAAAAACGTATGTTGACGTAACTGGATTTTTTGAGGAGAGCAGCAAGATGTTCAAAATTAGAAAAAATAAGAAATACTGTCATACTAGAAACAAAATGAATTTAGATATTCTATAGTAGATTATATAAGTTATGAGCAATTAAATTGGTATGGGCACGAACGTCGAATGCAAGAATAAACGTTACCCAGGAAAACATTGGAATGGTGTCCGCCTGGAAGAAGAAGGAAAGGAAGATCTCGAAACTCTTAGATGCAAGAAATAATAACCGAATGAGAACAAAAGGACCGGAGGACATGGAGTGGATGGATAGAGACGAGCGGAGAAGAAAAATAGAATTTTAGGCGCAGAAAGATCTGTGGACATTAAAAATCTGTATATAAATAAAGTAATTGTCTGAAAACACACAGTTTGGCCCCTATGAGGCTTCAGAGTATGTATTACTGCGCTGTGAACATGCAATTAATTCCAGAATTAATCTGTAAGAAACTACTGCTACATAACAGGAGCAATCTTATATATAAAAATCGATGTTTGTTTATTTGTTTGTATGTTTGTTGGTTTGTTTGTTTGTTCGTATTTTATGCGCGGCCATACCGTTGATCCAATTTTGATTGGGTTTTTTGCAAAATGTTGAGAAGATTCCCGGGATGAACTTAGGCTATAAGATAGTTGTGTTATTCAACCCCTTGACCCCTAAAAATCACCCTTTGTAGTGAAAAATGTGATTGAAGTTCCTATTTTGACGCTTAAATGGCTTACGCTGCCTAAACCATTACAAATACACCAAATTAATGTACATAGAATTGAATACCTCAAAAAACTCTTCAAAAAGTCCGCGACAGCATATGTTTATCTCTTACGGATAACTCACAATAACCATTTTTGTTTTTCATCGATGCCAAGAAGATCGGAATAAGTCGATTCCCGGACAAGCTTGCTCTGCCATACTATTCATCCGATTGAGATGGGTCTTTTTGAAAAATGTTCAGGAGATTACGGGGATGAACATAGGCTATAAGGGAGATGAAATACTCAAACTCTTGACCCCTAAAAATCACCCTTTGTAGTGAAAAACGTGAAATAAAGTTCCTATTTTGACGCTTAAATGGCTTACGCTGCCTAAACCATAACAAATACACCAAATTAATGTACACAGAATTGAATATCTCAAAAACCTCTACAAAAAATTCCGCGACAGCATATGTTTATCTTCTACGGATAACTCACAATAACCATTTTTGTCTTTCATTGATGCCAAGAATATCGGGATAAGCAGATTCCCGAACAGTACACGGCTGTTGGTAAAAAAATATTAGCATTTATTTATGAGTAGCAGCGCACGCCGGGTATTAGCTAGTAATTAATAAATAATTATAAAAAAGTTTCGAATTGAGTCCGTTTTACTTATCACATTAGTCATATTTCACTCCAAATGATCCGAACAGTCGAGCGCAACTTTTATATTTTATCCAAGTATAAACCCGAACCTGGTCTTGTTTACATGTGACCACTGTTCAGAGTTCAGAGTGACATCTACAGTGTGATTATAAAGTCCCAGTATATTTTAAAGAAATCGCTCACATATCGTATTTCTGTTACAGCCATTCGAAAGATACAAATATGTTCACAATTGAAGAGCTGATAGAGATTGTTGCTGCGCGTTTAAGAGGCCAGTCGTAAGAAGAAGTTAGAGACTGATTCCAAAGGAAACCCTCACGGGAGACGTGTATCTTGATATGTTGCAACTTTTCTTAGAGCCACAGTTACAGCAAGATGGTATCATTGATACAGTGGTATTGCAACAAGATGGAGCACCACCACACTTTGCTCTGGCTATACGCGGGTATCTCAATGGCAGGTTTCCCAAAAGGTGGATTGGAAGGGCATCTCCTCGTATCTGGGCACCTCGTTCGCCAGACCTCGCACCCCTGGACTTTTTTGCTTGGGGGTTCATCAAGTAACAGGTGTACAGAACCAAGTTTCCTAATCTGCAAGTGCTGAAATAACGCATACGCCAAGCGAGTGAAATGATTACAGAGGATATGTTGGTGCATGTTTTCTGGGCGACGCGACGGTGCGTCGTTGGGAAACATGTTTTGAGATTGATGGAGGTTATGTTGAACACTAACTTGATAGTAGAAACTACCTTATAATTTTTGTTTTATTTGCGCTACGTTATCCACAAAATGTACTGGGACTTTATAATCACACTGTACTGTGTGGCTGAAGCTTAGTCAACCTAGCGTCAATAAAAGGAGATGGTTCATTTTTAATAATAACGAATAGTATGTCTGACGAGCATCTTATATATACACCTGCCTTGATTCATGACTACATCACAGACATTTTTCATTGCATCTGCAATTGAATGAACTAAGGTCCGATTGTGTAAAACTTTAGAACTGAGATAATAGATTAAAAGTGCCGCCATCATGTTTAGTCCCAGTTTTATGTCTAGTAAACACTAATGTAATTTTATCTTCTTCTTCTTCTTGTAAGCCCATGTTTCCAACAGAGATTTAGGCGCTCTCCCCCAACAGGGAAGAATATGAACCATACTAATTTAGTTACACTTGTTTTCCTATAGATGTCATTTGAGTCGTCCGTGGTCAGCGTTCTGCCTCATACTGACATCTAGGAAACCAAGGTAGTACTAGACGGGAAAAATCGGTAAATTTTTGTTTCGAGTCATTTCATTCAGGCTTAAGGATTTTTTACGAGCCTGAAAATCTTCAGACTCGGGACCCACGGCTTAAAGTCCCTCCCGGAGGAATTGATCCTTGGATTTTTTCATCCTAAAAAAATCCATCGACCCGGGCTGGGTTTCAACCCGCGACCCTCGGGACCAGAGGCAAGCAGCATAATCACTAGTCCACTGCGGCTGGTTGTAATTTTATTTAAACCTAATCTAAACTTAAAGAAAATTTGCAATTGCTTGCCTCAATGTAATATTGTGTGATAAAAATATAAGTAATAAATATATATATATATATATATATATATATATATATATATAATACAATTGTTAAAAACATCATTACTTATGGAGCAGAAATTTGTCCATTAACAACAAAAAAACAAGTATATTTTGGCAACGGAAATGGATTTTATACGAAGGGCAGCAAGAATTTCAAGAAGAGAGAAAATTAGGAACTCGGTTATAAGGGAGAAAATGAAGATTGAAGACAATATTTTAGATTATATGTCCACCGCTGTGATCTCGAGGTAGCGTGGTGCCTTGTCGCCCAGCGGGCCGGGACAGTTTCCTGGATGAGGTTTTTATCGGGGTTTTTCCTCACCTGTAAGACAAATGTCAGGATAACTTTAAGGCCCAAACGGTCCCCGAAATCATATGCCATCGCAATCATCGTCATTAATATTCATCTTAGATTAAGCTTAGGATTAGGGATTCTCCTGGCGCACCACTATCATCATCATCATCATCATCACCCGTCATATCATTGAGGCAACGTAACCCCGCCTTCCAGGCGCCCCAACCTCAGAAGTGGGTTACAAGTACGCCAGGAGAGAACACCAGGAATGTCGAAAGACAACCTGGGGCACTTGAAAAAAAAATTATATTAAAACTCAGCAATTACGAGATGGTAAGATGGTACGGACATGTCCAGCGAATTGAAGAGGGTCGGCTATCAAAATCTGTTTTGGAATGGAAAACTGAGGGAAGACGAAGCAGAGGAAGGCCTAAAACCTCCTGGAGTCAGGGAATATATTTAAACATTAAGGAGAAACATCTACAACCAGGAGATTGGATGGACCGAGAAAATTGGCTATTGGGAATCGGACGATGTCGAAGACAATCAACCGATGATCTATCTATCTACCTAAATGTATACATAATTCTCACATTTTCTCTAATTATACTCCTTGGACTTTAATCAAAAGCATTCTTATAAATATCCTCAACTCGTGCCCAACTTAGGGTGGGAAAAAAATGAAGTCCCTGCATTTATGGAGGTCTGTGAACGACAAGTGTGCCGGCCGACCACGCCTGAAGCACCGTGACAGGGGCAGATGAAAGAAGAATTCTTATTTAATATTTATCTGGTCCTGAAGTATAAAAGTAGAGTTTTTATACCCTAACTGTGTGATGGAATTCTATTGAGGTGAGATAGCATATGTTTGTTTTGAATGATATATGTTAAAATAAAAATATTGAGAGATTGCAGGATTTATTGTTTTACAAAAAATAAGTATAGGATACGCAGCTAAGATTTTACTCATTGATGACACTACGTTGTATGGAAGTGAGGCCTGGGTCCTAAAGGAAAAAGAAAAAAAGTAAAATTCAGACAGCGGAAATGAGATTCCTAGGGGCTGTGAAAGGTTGTACAATAGAAGAATATATTATAAATGAGAATATTAGAGAAGAACTAAAAGTATAACCACTTGTTCAACAAATAGAAGAACACAGGAACAATCGGATAGAACATCTGCAAAAAATGACAGAGGATAGGATACCAAAGATGACACTGATATATAATTCTGGAGGACGAAGATCGATAGGAAGACCAAGAAAGCGCTGGGCTGTTCAGATATGAGATCGGAACAAGCAAAGACCTAATCCGTGAAGTTGTTGTTGATGATGATGATGATGATGATGATGATGATGCAGAGTGTCTAGGACCAAGACTATAATAACAAACTGTTATAGAATAGAAACAAATGTATTGCAATGAATTCTGTTGTTAAACATAGATAAATTCAAAAAGTTTTTATGGTTATCAGTAAATTTCCACATGTGCACCTCTGGTTTCGAAGTTCAAACCCGATTTGAGTAGATTAATTTCATTTCATAGCTTAAAAATCGTGATCATATTTTCCTTCGATAATGTGGAGGTGCTCCACCTTGTTGGAAGTGTCAAAACACACAACAAATCGATTAAACATGAGAATTTACAGTAATTTCATTGTTATTACCACAACACTTGGAATTAAAGTAAACATGAGAAACTACTCAATTGTATATTTTGCAATAAACGACATTACGATAGCTCTATTGCTTTTTATTTATAACAATTTCGTATTGGTAGTGTTGGTCCCGGACGCGATGTAATTATATCACCGATAATATGATATAAAATCCCTATATCGTAGTGAATATTATCAATACATAACTAACCACTGATACTATCGAACCCGTAGGTTCATGGAGTGCGGACATAAGCTCTCCATACACCCCTATCCTGAGCTAATGTTTTCTAATCATCCCCTGTATAATCTGCTTCCCTAAAATCATGATTAATGTTATTCTCCCACCTCATTCTTAGTTTACCCACAGGTTTTCCTACAAGAAGCTTCCATTCCCCTCTTTTACTTACTTACTCACTGGCACTATCGAACCCGTAGGTTCATGGCCGCGCGGACATACGCTCTCCATACATCCCTATCCTGAGCTAATGCTTTCCAATTATTCCCTGTATAATCTACTTCCCTCAAATCATAGTCAATGTTATTCTCCCCCTTCATTCTTGGTCTACCAACTGGGCGCCTTCCCTCTGGTTTTCCTACAAGAAGCTTCCATGCAAGTCTTTCATTCCCCATATGTGCAACGTGTCTTCTTGTCATCTTTATCTTCTGTGGGAGCATGTACATTTACAATTATAATATCATGTATTTTACCCGTTACAATTATGTATGATACCCTATCACTAACAAACTTAATATCTCGGATAGCGGATATGATCCTCCTTCTGACTAAAAAACCGTTCCAAATGCAGGTCTTTCAGCACCCCCGTAATATAATGCAAAGCTTCCTTATTCCTGAGTATCTTCTCCTGGCCACCTAACTTACTGTAAAGCGACTATATCCAAGGGCGATTTATCTAATTCCCGCGTTAATATCTCTAGTGCCCCGCTATTGTATAAAGTTCTAACATTCCATGTTCCTAGGAACATGTCCCTGTGTTTGAGCCTTTGGCATGGGTTCCCTGAAGTAGTCCCCGCCCGGAGAACCGAATGGAGGACTATTTGACCTCCGGAAAATTTTACCCCAGTTGAACCCATGTCCGCATTTCTTGACGGTTGTATTTTTACGGTGAAAGATCGTCACTCTTTCGACCAAGGTACTTTTTTCGTCTGGCTTATCACCTTCGACCAGTCCGGCATGGGTAACCCTATCGGCAGCAATGCTACCGCCCGCATAGCTCTCAGGATCATTATAAGCACGCAAGTCACTCCACCACGACAAGATAAAGATATCATGGAGGGTCCACTCTTTTATTCTTCTTCTTCTTAAATTTAATTTGTAGGATTTTCATCCTGTTTATTTCCAAAATCACTCCTCAGAGGAAGACGTACTGGATGTGCATTCACTGTCTATCCATCTCATGGCAGATCTTCCTCTTGTTCTTCTCCCGTCCATTGGTCTATCTTCTTTAGCTCTTTTTGCAAGCCGGTTTTCTTCCAATATTTTCGTCTATCTATCATAAATTTGGTTATGTCTTGAATATGGCATAGCCTGTCCCAAGCCAGGTTGAAAAAGGGTGAGGGGGAGGGGTAACACCTCGTAAAAAATCTTGGTTCAGCTTGCCCAGCTGATAGTACCTCTTGAGGGCCCCTTGCCAGGGTTACGGTGAAGACCTCAACGGCAGATACAGCAGAGAAGGAGTCCTTCGGTATGGTGTACCTGACGGAAGAGGCAACTCTACATCTACTGTCTTGTAGATTGACAAACGGGCGGATGGGGTTCGTTAGTCCTGCAAGACAACCCATCTAGGAGAGACAACTCCGAAATAACGGGGCAGGCTGAGCTCTGGAGCAGGGTGAAGGCGATCAGCCTAGGGAGGAAACCCCGAATAATAAACCCGCCATGAAAACGGGCTAGCACCCCACTTCAAGGTGTATCTTATACATTGCTCGCAGTCCCAAGGATCAAGCCTCCCCTCTTTTATTCCACGTAATTTTCACATCTCCTGCCCATCGCAGCCTACGAGACTGTTCTTATTATATCTGGCTTCCTATAAAGACCATGTAGCTCACTGTTATGTAGTCTTTTCCATTTTCCTGTCTGTTCATCTCTCTTTGGTCCAAAAATTTTCCTGAGAACTTTATTCTCAAATACTCGTAATATGTTCTCCCCAGTTAAAATAAGGCTCCATGTTTCGAATCCATATAATAAAACAAAGAGAATAACAGTTTTATATATTTTCAGTTTATTATTAGTACACATTGTTATTAACGTATTGTTAAAATGCTAGAATGTTTAACGATTTGAATTAATTTTTAATTTATAAAAACTCTCGTTACCAGCATGTGATGTAAATTCTCGTGTTGCAGTTAAGTCAGATTAGCTCCAATCCAACTTTTCGTCTAACAATTGCTGCTATTCATCGCTCTTCACACGGTTTCGGTTTACTGGAATGCATAGCTAAACATGTAGGAGTATTATCCAACATTGACACATATTTCATTTTTCATGTGTAATGTTCACTTTTCTGAACTGAGATTAGATATGAATGTATTTATAGTATGAAAATCGAGTTGTTTTATACAACGCAACGAAGTCGCAATCTCAGTCTATTTTCTGAAATAGGTTCTTAATTTATCTCCAGTCATTTGTCTTTATAGAACCGTGCCTAAGGCTTGTAAGGGCAAATTGAGTAGTAATTTAAATTGTACTAGTATGCCCTTGTGTCCTTTAGTGAGACTTATGCGTTCTTCCACTACAGGGGAGAAATTCAACCATACTAATTAAGTTACACTTGTTTTCGTATAGATGTCATTGAGTGGTCCGGGGTCAGAATTCTACCTCATAGTGACATCTAGGAAACTTAGATATTTCTAGGATGGGGAGGTTCGGTAAATTGTGCACACATGTACACCGTGTCCCATTCAAACCTCCCACAATTTAATTAATCATAACTCTCAAAGTATGCGGAATTAAGAAATCAGGTTGGTATTAAAAGAAATAGGAACTCAAAAAAAAAATTGTTTTCATTATTGCAGTTCATTCATCTGTCGCATGTTGGACAATAATGACATAAAACAAAATGGCGACTCCTCAGCAACTAGCACTTCTTCCTCTGGTGGTGCAAAACAGTCTTCTCAATAATACATTCATTAAATCGCGTAAGAAATTGTCTGCCATTCGCTCTTAGGAAAATGTTAGTAGAAACACTACAATGCCCCATTTTGATTATTGTGACACTCTTTTTACAGACTTAAATATTATTTTCACTCAAAGACTTCAACGTGTTCATAATTCTTGCGCACGTTTTATTTGTGGTATTCGCAAATTTGACCATGTTACACCGTCTCTGGAACAATTATCGTGGCTTCGTCTAAGAGATCGTAGAACTGCCCATTCCCTATCCCTTCTCTATAAAATACTTCACATATCATCGCCTAATTATTTATCACGCCGCTTCATTAGACTATCCGACAGACATAATCTTGACACTCGATCCCATCAGCACATTGTCCTTTATATCCCTCTTCATCACACTGTATATTATTCATTATCTTTCACGGTCTCACTTACCAAAACATGGAATTCCCTTCCGTCCTATGACAGAGACTGTCAAACTATAACATCCTTCAAAAACAAACTAAAGAATTATTTAAAAACAAACTAACTTATACACCTCACTGATAGTATTCTTTTAACAATTAACAAATTAAATTATATATGAAAATAATATTAAGATTAACAAATATTTTCATTTGTTTTGTTTTAAATATTGTATAGTCGTAAATTAGTTTTCTATAGCTCATTATTTTTCTTTGTTTTTTATATACATTAGACAGGGACAATTTAATATGTCTTGCTTGTGTACATTTTATTATTAGTTTTAGTCTTAATTTTAACTAACATTAACTGGTTGCATTATGGATCGTAATATAATAGATATTATCTTTTTGATCAAATTTGTATTTAGTATTTAATATTAGAGTTAATTGTGATTGTTATATTCTGATGTAATATATGTTTGTCCTGGTGAGTGGAAGAGAAGGCCACATGGCCTTAACTCCACCAGGCTAAATAAATTTAATCTTATCTAAATAAATCTAATCTAATCTAAATCTAAAACACCGTGTGTTTGCGACTCCAGTACAAGATCTTCATGATTTACGAACTCGTATTATCCTTGACTCAATTGCATCAGTATCAATGTACATGTTGGACAGAACGTGGCACGAAATCGAATACAGACTTGATTTTGTTCGCTACCAATGGTGCACATATAGAGGTGGTTTAGTGTGTGGCTATTGTGTGGCAATGAAAATTCTTCGAGTTTCTGTTTCGTTTAATACCGGCCGCATTTCATAATTCCGTATACTTTGTTAGTTATGATTAATTAAAATGTGGGAGGTTTGAATGGGACACCCTGTATTTTATTCAGGCTTATGGTTATTTTAAGAGCCCGAAAATCTTCAGACTCGGGATCTACAGCTTAAATTCCTCCCTGCGTACTTGTCCTTTAGATTTTTTCATCGTTAAAAAATCCAATGACCACGGCGGGTTTGAACCCATGACTCTCGGAACGAGAGGAAAGGAACATATCCTCTAAACCACTGAGGTCGACAGTTACATAAATTGAAAAGTAAATAAATTTGGTTATGAAAACTGAAACTGAATTTGACGGATTAAGTCACTTCTGGTTTATTTAAAACACCTCTGCATTGCGTTTTTTTGTCCTGTGCAAAATTCAATTTATTTCTAATGTATAATTAGCTGAAAGCTTGGATTTCTGCTGCACAATAAGTTGAACGTGATGATTTAGCACATGGATGTAATCGAATTGATGCCACTTTTAGTTAAATAGTTTTTGGAAAAGGGAATGAGCCAATTGCAGCAGATAGCAGCCGGTATCTCTGGTTGCTATGACAACCAACTTGTATTCCAATGATTCAAATGAATACACTCCCACACCAGGATCCTAATGCGGCGTCAACTGAAAAGCACCAAGTTTTCTCTTTTCAAAAGAAATTTTCTCTTTGTCTAGAAAGTTAGCTTTATGAAATTGATCATGCTTGCTATTATACATCATCTTTCACAATAATATTCAGCTTTATACAGGATGTTTCAAAATGAGTTAAAATATTTCAGGTGTGAAAATGGAGATAAAAGCAATATTTGAATTATTTTGTTTTTATTATTACGCCAAGAGCTACCAATTTAATATCCATGCATCGTAATTCTGCCCGAAGGCAGTTCCTTCACTGCAATCATAGCATTTTCATGCTATGCTTGCAGCTTTACTAGGGAATTATAGGTGTGGTAGCTTTCCGTTGCTTTCCACCGATGAAGATTGATGATGATAAGGACCATATGATTTCGGGGACCTTTTGGGCCTTAAAGTTTTCCTGACATTTGTCTTATAGGTGAGGAAAAACCCCGATAAAAACCTCACCCAGAAAAACTGCCCCGACCGGGGATCGAACCCGGGCCCGCTGCGTGAAAAGGCAGCACGCCACCCCGAGACCACAGCGGTGGACCAGTTTGATATATATATATATATATATATATATATATATATGGTATGATAAGAAAAATAAATGCCATACCATATTAAGCTTGCATTGCTCAA
This sequence comes from Diploptera punctata, assembly GCA_030220185.1. Taxonomy (NCBI): domain Eukaryota; kingdom Metazoa; phylum Arthropoda; class Insecta; order Blattodea; family Blaberidae; genus Diploptera; species Diploptera punctata. Next base: position 1,023,070 of record JASPKZ010009792.1, read on the forward strand.
TGTTAAACATTTAATTATAACATATATATACTGTATAATCATTTAAATACTTAGGTACCAATGTAAATCGACATAATGCATTAGAAGAGGAAATTAAGGAAAGATTGGTAAATGGTAATAAAGCTTATTTTGCAAATAGAACCTTATTTAAAAGCAAATTAATGCCAAAAACTGCAAAAGTAAGGTTATACAAAACACTCATTAGACCAGTAGTTACATATGCTTGTGAAACTTGGGTCCTAAAAGAAACAATAAAACAGAAATTTGTTATACTTTATTTTAGTTATTTAGTCGCTAAAACAAATAATATCGCATTTGGAATCCTTAGTTGTATTTATACCTCTTCCGAGCTAAGTTTCGGTTGTAATGTAAACAAAGCAGATGTAAGATATACGTTGAATAACAATTTTACCTTGAAACGTATAAGAAAATGTAGTTCCTTCTCTAACACTAGAAATAGAGATAATTAAAATATGTGCTATCTACAGATGTCTATATAAGTTATATAGGAGAATTAAAGAATATATATTTTTTTGTTTTTTTGTTCAATGCCACCTGTTTGTCATTCGACATTTCAGGTATTCTCTCCTAGCATTGGCGTATTTTAACCTACTTCTGAGGTTGGGGCGCCTGGAAGGCGGAGTTACGCTGCCCCAATGGTATGATGGGTGATGAGCGATCGGGTAATGATGCGCCGAAGGAGAAGAGACCTTAAACCTAAAACTTAATCTAATGAGGGTAGGGAATATGATATTGATGGCCAACAGATGGTGTTGGATTCGGGGAAATTCGTGGGCCTTAACGTATCTTGAAATTTGTCTTACAGGATGAGAAAAAAAAACCCCCGGAAAAACAACCTCACCCAGGGAAAACATGTCCGTCGAGCGGGGATAGACCCGAGAAGTCCGCTGCGCTGACAAGGCAGCACTATCACCCTCGGAGACCACAGCGTTGGAGCACGGAAGGAATTTTAAAATATATTATGACCATTTTAATAGATTAAAATTAGCATTGCTATCCTTTGACCTGCGAGCAATGTATAAGATACATATTGAAGTGTATTGAAACAGTTCATCACGTTTGGTTATAAAAGGGGAAACACTAGATTTCACTTGATAATGCTAACGCAGATGATGTCGTTCCTCCTTACAGAATCGGAAGATAATTTAAAGGATCGTTACATCAATTTAATATAAATGCCAGAAAATTACAGTAAGGAAAACATTAATAAGAATAGGACAAAATGCTAAACAATATCAAAAGAAAGAATCAGAAGAATTGCTGCAAATCTAGAAGGGGAAAGAAAAATTATAGAACAAGTATCAAAATTTAATTATTTAGGTGTACTAATATTGAAATCCACCGCTGTGGTCTCGACGTAGGGTGCTGCCTTGTCACGCAGCGAGCCCGGGTTCGTTCCCCGGTCGGGGCAGTTTTTCTGGGTGAGGTTTTATCGGGGTTTTTCCTCACCTGTAAGACAAATGTCAGGAAAACATTAAGGCCCAAACTGTTCCCGAAATCATATGGCCATCATCATCATCCTTATCATTATCATCATCATCATCACCATCACCATCATCCTTCACCGGTGTGGAAAGCAACGGGAAGCTACTACACCTACAATTCCCTAGTAAAGCTGCAAGCATACCATGAAAATTCTATGATTGCAGTGAAGGACCTGCCTTCGGGCAGAATTACTATGGATGGATGGATTAATATTGACGGGAGAAGAACAAGAGGAAGTCCAGCCAAGATATGGATAGACAGTGAATGCACATCCAATACGTCTTCCCCCGAAGAGTGATTTTGGAAATAAACAGAATGAAAATCCTACAAATTATGATTAAGAAGAAGAAGAATAAGAACAAAAAGAAGTATTGTTATATTCTTACGCATGCGCAATATAGAGTACGTTGAAATTTCAGTTGTTTAAAATGGTCGCTTATGCATAACAATAAAACATTGGAAAGTAAAACATTTGAAAATCGGAGAGAAACAAATCATTTTTAAGGTTTTCAAACAGTTTAGTGAAAAATATCCTAGCCATTGAGGATGTGGTTAAAATTTCAGCAGAATTTACAGGTGATACAGGATGGAGCAGAAATTCTGATCATAATGAAATAGTAAATAAAGGATATCTATCGATATCATGGTAAAAGCGTAAACATCTGATTAGGTAGGCCCTACCCGGTATATCTTTTTTGTCATAAATAAGAAATAGAGGAAGTTTCTAATTATTATTGGCAGTGTCTTACCTTATATTGTCTTATTTCCCGTAAAATACGATGTTGCCCAAGAATAATGTTTCTATTGATGAAATTTCCGTACACAATTCGGTCATTGGTGGGTAAAAGAAGTACCACGGTTCCCGCAATGGTCGGTGTAGGCGATGTAATACCTTATTTGAGTTTGTTTTGCGCGATAGTGAGTTTTGTCGTACTTAGAGCAATGACGACCATCTCGTTTCCAGAATCTGTCCTCAAACCATAACTTAAACACAAGATCACAACATAGTCTCTTGCTTAATATACCGCAACATAGGACATCACATCACTCCATGTCATATACTATCTTCACTTCTCGCAACTGAATTCCCTACCACAAGAAATAAGGCGCTGCCGGACATTGGCAACTTTTAAAAGAAATCTAAATTTATATTTGCTCTAACCTCGACTTCATCATTACCCAGTGTAAGATATATATATATATTAATTGGTGTTTCCCGTATAATTTATCATATTACTATTATTATTATTATTATTATTATCATTATTATATTATTATTATTATTATTATTATTATTATTATTATTTTCGTAAGTATTATTATTGTTATTATCGTATAAAATGTTGTTTCTATATGAAATTTACATTGCTACATTTAATGTATCTTTAACTGTTTATAATTAGAATAGTGTATATCTATATTTGTCAAATATTTATTTGTATTTGTGCTGGTTGAGTGGAAGAGAAGGCCTTATGGCCTTAACTCTGCCAGAATAAATAAAACATTATTATTATTATTATTATTATTATTATTATTATTATTATTATTATTATTATTGAAAGCTCAACTTCCTACATTCCGCGGTTGCCAACCTAAATAACTATATTGTAATAAAAATAACTATACTTTAATATTACATATTACAAACACGTGTGTGGAAAGTAAAACCATTACCCTGTATGTATACTACATACAATGTATATACAAAAAATATCCAAAAGGTAGTGTTAATATACATTATACGAAACAAATCACTGCATTTTAAATTAACTGAACTTTATTTGAAACAATATAAAACAATAAATACGTACTTGCCGCCATTTTATCAAAAATTGATATCACGGTCTCCTTTTGTCTCAACTAATAAATATTGCCCATACTGTTAACGTTAGTCAATTGTTTATAATGAACGCAAATGTTTCCAACAAAGACGTTATTATTTTGCTATCATTTATTATTTTGAAAAGATCATCGCGCAAAAAATAATGTACAACGCACATTTTTTAAGTGCTTTACAGAATCTCGGAAGTTAAAAACTTCGTTATCGGTCGGTTTTTAAATATTTTCCTCGATCCTGTAAAAGCCACTTCCCAACTTCGCACCTTAATATACTATTACAATACAACCGAAACTTAGCACGAGATTAGTATAGTAAGCGGTATGGTCTCTACTGTTGAGTTTATCGTTTGTTTTCTGCAGAGATTGACTGATTTAATACAATTTATGTTACGAAATTGTGATTATAATGAAAGATTTGCTGGTAATACAATTCCAACCCAGTAATTTTTCTTCGCGATTCAAACAAATAAAATACAACAGTCAGGATTATTGGTTCTGGGGTTTGAACCAGGAATCTCCGAAATTGATTCTCAAACACTACCATCTGAGCCAATTTTCCCGGGATTCTTTAACATTTGATGAAGCATCAATTCAATAACAATCGTAAAATGAATACTAATAAAATTAATTGTTAAAACCGTTGAGGTGGAGAGTCATAAAATAAAATAAGTTAAAATATACCTTCTTTGGTAAGATCCGTCGTCCTGAAATTTTTAAAATATGTATTCTTTATGCCTGTAGACCTTTCAGAACATCCGTTTCATCTTCAGCAGGTCCTTCTTCGCTACAATATCTAGTATGATGGTTGATGCTGCTAGTCCTAATAGGCCTTTTCAGAACATCCGTTCCATCTTCAGAAGGTCCTTCTTCGCTACAATATCAACCATCATACTAGATATTGTAGCGAAGAAGGACCTGCTGAAGATGGAATGGATATTCTGAAAGGCCTACAGGCATAAAGAATACATATTTTATAAGTTGAGGACGACGGATCTTACCTAAGAAGGCATATTTTAAACTTATTTTATTTTATAAATCGTAAAATGTATAGCAAAATTGAAAATCCGTCCCAGCATTTTCCATGAAAACTGTGTAAAACCACAGGAAACTCCAGTCAAATTAAGCGGATCCTGGATTTGAATTTATGTCCTCCTGAATACGAATCTTTATCACTGTAGTTTTGAAGACTTTAATGAAATCACATAAAATAATGTATGTTGTAAGTAGAACGTCAAATGTAGTTCATGTAAGTAGAAAATTAGTTATAAGCTTTGGAAGTATTAGAAGAGAAGATTAAAGTGAAACGTAATGAAGAAGGAAAAGTTGGAAAAGATGAAATATGTAATTGTAATTTTTGAGTAGAGTTTCCCGGGAGAGTGTTTCGTCTGTAGATGCGCTCTCGCTAAGGTGTGAAGACAATGTAACAGGAATATTTTAATTAAGTAATTCTGCGCTAATATGTGTAACAAAGGCACAAGTAACATTCCTAGCTTTATCTTGTATATTCCAGTCCTTCACATCAGCAGTAACTCGTTAGATACTAAAACAAAATAATATTTACATTTAAAAATCTGCCAATCAATTTAAAATTGTTAATTTAAATTTTAATAACAAAATATTTAATATGCTTTTACCGTGAATTATGTAGTAATTGAGAACACTGAGCAACAAAAAAGGACTTTTGTCACAGAGAGAAAAAATGTGATTCTATATTATTTTTTCTCCTGAATTCAAGTAAGATACCGGTTTTTCTCCATCACGCAAGGTTTCCGAGAGACAAGAATTTATAATTTCAAACACTTTAATATTTTCTACATTCGTAACTACACAATATTCGAACATTCGGACTCACCTAGAAAGTAAGAAATTACGATTTTCTGCTATATTTCGCCTGTGGAGCATCCCTGTTGATGGTCCAATAATAATCGGCCAGCATATTAGGATTACATTTGCCTTGATATCTCTTTTGCATAGCTGAAATCTCCTGAGTTAGCTCATTTGGTTTTCTTTTACAATGGACAAATGGGCGAAAAAAACGTTTATTTAAAAAATAATTATTTAAATCCATTAATTGAAATAGAAATAAAAAAACTGTTGGTGATGGAGCAATTCCGAATACACATTTGAAAACACGATAAAAACTGCATTAAGTACAACTATTGGTAGTCATGAGACAAAAATCATGTTGATCAGGCTAATTAAAAGGTTCAGAGCACAAGTAGACCAAGTACAGTACGTAATGTTTGGAGAGAAAAATGTTAAATTATTAATCCATATTTAATTCTAGGAACTATTTCAAACTTTCTAAGTTCTATTTTCAATTGCATTTAGATTTAATCTTCAACTATTACTAAAGTCCATGACGCGATAGGCCTAGAAGGCACTTGGCCTTTCATCCGGCAGCTGACCTCACATCCACATGTGTTATGCACAGAGATAGACGATCATTCAGCCAGAGTAGAAGTGACATTGGTCAGCACATGGGGTCTCCAGCCATTATAGGTGGTTTTCTCAACCTGGAGCCGCTACTTATTATTCAAGATGCTGGATTAGCACAGGTTCCATACTGGCTGAAATTTCATTAGAAAATTTCATTCCCCATGAAGAATAGAACCAGCGCAAATCCCATAGCTCTGCGCCAAGGCACGTCGCCTTAACCACTCGGCTACGGCACGGGACAGCCGTAAACTATTGTCATGCTAAAGTTTAGTTTAAATTTTTATTGTTAGCTTTTTCATTAAATAGACTTAGCACATTTTTTGGTTTGAACTGTTCAGTCACCGTTAGAAATAAAGTCCGGTATTCTCTCTCCTGGACCACTGCCTCACATTTCTTGCATCCAATGTACTTACATTATTCTCTTTTACATCGATTTATTTACATAAGTTGTAAATTTAATAGTGGCAACTGTTTAGGCCTATGTATTACGAGTATACAAGTAACAGACTTGTGAAACCTCTGCTGCCCTTCAATGTAGTACTCAGCATTATCTACAACTCATTGCTAGCGATGTGGAAGTCGTAGTATGCCTGTAGCAGCTCCTGTTCAGTTGATGTTTCTGATGGACCGCCTTAATGCCAGCAGAATCTGACAGAACCGTCTGGAATCGAATGTCACGAAGTGGTTCCTTCATCTTAAGAATAAAATTATAATCACAGGAGCTTAAGTCCAGTGAATGTTGTGGATGGAAAAGCACTTCCCACCCCCAGCGACGGTACAGATCAGCTACAGGATGTGCTGAGTGCGACCCTTATCCTACAAAATGATTGGAGGATTCTGAAAAAAAAAATGTGGGCGCTTCCTTTGCAATGCTGGTCTCAGGTTTTTCTCCAAATAACGACGGAAATACTGCGCATTAACTTTCTGTCCTTAAGAGATGATACGCATTAGAATGACGCCCTCGCAGTCATATGCAAGAATAACCAACATTTTGACTTTTGTAGGGGTAAGACGCACCACCGTTTTGAGTGGTTACCCATGATAATGCCACTTATTGGACTGATGCTTAAGAGAGGCTCGTATGACGTGGCCCAGGTTTCATAAAAACGCAATAAGGTGTCACCATCACGTCCATAAAGCTGCAGGTGAATTTGAGCGGAGTCGTATAGTAGTCTTCGCTGCGCCTCAGTCAAATCCTAGAGAACCCATCGAGATGCAATCTTTCGCATTCTCAGGAGTTTCTTTAAAATACGAAACACAGTCATATGTGACAGTCCTATCTCCAGGGCTAACTCAAGTAGCGTCTGTCGTCGATTGGTGTCAAGTAATGAGGAAACAGTCCACTTCCTCTTCACTAGCACTGGAACGACCTCGCTTAGCCATGTGTCCCACGCGGTCACGTGCCCTCGTTAAAGGATCTAACCCACCTCACCACTGTCCTGTATGGTAATGCCGTCTCCCCACATGCTTCCACAAGACTTTCATGATATTGTCGTGGTATACGTCCATGGGTACATTGAATTTTCAACCGATATCGCTGTTCCTCCTTTATAAACATGGTGAAACACAACAGCTTAGAGCAGCAATTCAGAAGAGACTAACTTTCTCTCACCAAAACTCATGGGCTTTGAGACGTACGGACGAAGCCGTTTACCGTTGGATAGGTCAGATATATATATATATATATATATATATATATTAACATGTGACAGAAGTTACAACAATTAATTCCGTCTGGTTTCGCTTCTACAGCAGTATTGCCACTATTTTTGTTACAGCCCACGTATATTATATTTATAATACATCATAACAGGCTACATATCACCGTAGAGTAGATTTCATCTCAGTCATTCCATAGAGTTGGGTAAAAACAGTCAACTTGAAATAAGGTTGCCGTGTTAGGGTCTTTAAACTTGAACCTGTCTCTACTCACCAAACTGAAACTTGTAGTAATTTATTGATATTTCGAAAGGAGGGTAATACATTTTAATTTACATTGCGCATGGGCCTACTTGGCCGTACATGCATATTTTTCCATGAATAAAATAAAAAGTAAACATAAGAATATATAAAAAAATACATACATGGCTACACATCTACACTCATACTTAAACGGGACATAAAAACAATTTATATATGTAAGTCTACGTCAACAGTACATACACGGTAAAAAACATTTGCACTCATACATTAAAAATACCATGTGTATAGATATAAAAATGTCTCTGATTTTGTACAATAAAAAATGCTACAGAACAGATTAAAAAAATAATAATCACATACATATACCTACACCCACACACACACATACACACACAGTCGCATACCACCCCCACTCCTGCAAAATAACAAATGCACTAACAGGCTATACAACTAAGACTACTTATTATATAATAACATTTAAGATCGGAAACAAATGCCATATTGAAGTTCTTATTACTGGTAATTCTCGCACATATTTTCTCATTAACCTCCAATTTTGCTATCCCTCAATTTCCTTACTGTGCCCAAATATTTGCAAGTTTTCACTTCACTTTCGACCCGTCCTAAAAGATCCCAGCACGCCACTTTCCCACTGTCCGACCTGAGAAATCTCTCTGGCAGGAGCTGTAATCTAAGTTGATCTGTCTCTCTACAAAATCCTATAATAGGTTGTCAGTTTTCCCGGTCATTTCACAAAGGGCATAGTTTAATGCCTTCTTCGCTTGTTCAATTATGGGCCATCTGTCCTCCCAAATGAAACTATGCAATATCACTTCCATCGTCCCCATGTAAAGAGTCAACATACTTCACTCTTCCCCACGAAAGTTTCAGTTCCGACTGCAGATGAGCTATATTTTCAAGTTATAGTCTGTCTTTATTTACTTCTGTCTACTATATCAATTAGTCTCTTCGTAACTTTCCTCCAAACATTTCTATTATTCCCCGCGTTCCTCTCCCATACCCAACCCAACCCAAGTTAGTGTACAAGGATCTCAAATTAATTGGCACTATCTCCGGACTGGTTCAATTGCAAGCAGTAGCCGAAGTAGATTTGACATGATATAATGCAATAATGGTGCTGCGCCTTTGACTCTTGTTTGCTCTATTAAAAACCATGGTAATTATTCGACTGTAATCAACATTTCTTTAATATTTTAGTCAGAAAGATCGGAATAGGAACAGCAATATTGAAAAATAACGCACTATTACATCGTTTTCAATTTGACATGCACTAAAGGAACGAATTTCCTCTGACCTGATCGAAGTTTTGACTATTACGTTGCTTTGGTACACTTAAAGTAACCGCCATGATTTTTTTTAAGAATTCTTTGAATCTCCATTTAAATTATTTATTTATATATTTTTAATTAACTGTATCTTAGCTTTTGATGTTCTACTAAACCAGATAACTTTTCAAGATTCAATTTTCTCACCTTTATGTGTGCTTCCCATAATATTAGTTTCGTTATAAAAGTGATTTTTTCATACAGTCGGTAAGATATCTTTTCCTCGAGCTCTTTGATTAAAGTAATACAGACGAACAATTATAAGTGTTTGGAAGGACTATTTAACTCATGCCACAAATGCTAGTCAATGACCAATCACGTTTCAATGAATGTTGTTTTACAACTACCTCGCTCTTTATTGATTTCTCTTTATCAATATAAAATTAAGTTGTTTACTCACAAATCATTGTTTAGCTATAGTTATTTTAAAATATTTATATATTTAATGTAAACGGCGATGTTTGAAAACAAATCAGAAATGTGAGGTTATGTTTATTCTCTGCTGCTTGATCATATTATTTATTGCCAAATAAGATCGCAATATTGTAAGAGTGCACCCAAGTGGAGAAATAATGAAACACATCAAACTATATATCATAATCAACATTACGGGTTATTCATTTATTTTTTTAGTAAACAACTCAGTAAAATCAAGGAATCTTTTCATTATTTACTATATTCAATGTATTTGTTGGAGAAAAATAATGCTTTGAACTGTTAAAAACATTAAAAAGGAGGAGCTTTCTTTATCAAAAAAGCAGGAGCTGATAAAGAGATATCGATATAGAGCGAGTGAAGCACGACTGTCATTGGTTGTAAAACAAAATTCATTGAAACCTGATTGGTCAGTGACTAGCATTTGTGGCATGAGTTAAATAGTCACAATAATTATGTTCTCCCTGAAACTATTAATGATGAAGAGATTTTTCATCTGGAATTCATGATTCAGAAATGCGTTCTGGTTTACTACACTAAAGCGGAATTATTATTATTATTATTATTTATTATTATTATTATTATTATTATTATTATTATTATTCCCTGAAAAATGGAACTTGGTTGAATGCACAAATGTGAATTTTATGTTATATGCTTAGTTATTTGCCAAGATGTGTGCTGTGTTAACCAGATTGCATCGTTCTGTTGTGTAGGGATGAAAACATTAATGCAGACAGTTTCATGCATAATTTTGCATTGAACAGATATAAATTCTTTAGATTGATTTTTTATTTACATTTTTTCTTGAGAGATAGTTCAGGCTGAAAGGTTACTTCAGAACTAATAAAAATTCTGTTTATGACCCACCGTTATTTATTACCTAGATGAACAAAAAAAGAATATATATATCGTAATAGGTCTGGTGATGGGAGTTCAAGGAACTTTTTAAAAAAAGTATTACATATTTTTTGTCGTTGAAGCAATCCTCCAATGAGTAAATTTTTATATAATTAAAAACCATAGTTATGATGCTCCTTTAATTAATGAGGAATTTCATGAGCACTATGAATGAGTTTGAAATTTTTATTTTGTAACGGTTCCATCTCAGGTGGTATCCAACTCGAAATTTCGTATATTTATGAATGGACTGCTTACTTATGTTATTATAGTCATTTGTCATCATCATCATCATCATAGTACATTCACGAATTTAGGCCATTTGTTGACCTGTTTCGGCCTCAAGATAAACACCACCCAAAAGTCTTTTGAGTAGACGTCCTGGTCTTCTTCTTCCTGCAGGTTGATATCTCAACATTTGTTTGAGTATTCTGTGATCTTCCATTCGATGAACATGTTGCATCAATCTTGACTTATATTCAGAAATTTTGTTTTCTAAAGGTTCCATGTGTAATTCTTGTAATATGTCTTCATTTTTTTGATCTACTAGTGTGTATCCTGCAGTCCTCCGAAGGTATCTCATTTCAGCAGATCTAAGTCTCTGTATATCCTTCTGTTTCAACCTCCATACTTCGCTACCATACAAAAGAGTTGGAAGAGCCAGTGTCTTATACACTTTTAATCTTGAATGTTTTTGGACTGACTGTGGCTTGAAGATAGAATTTATTAACCCTAAAATTCTTAAAAATTTAGATATTTTTGCATTTACATCCTTTTCTTCTTCATATGAGATATTGCATCCTAGATATGTAAAATTATTCACCTGCTTCTGACAGGATCTACACATTGAAATGTTATTATAGTCATTTGTCATCATCATCATCATAGTACATTCACGAATTTAGGCCATTTGTTGACCTGTTTCGGCCTCAAGATAAACACCACCCAAAAGTCTTTTGAGTAGACGTCCTGGTCTTCTTCTTCCTGCAGGTTGATATCTCAACATTTGTTTGAGTATTCTGTGATCTTCCATTCGATGAACATGTTGCATCAATCTTGACTTATATTCAGAAATTTTGTTTTCTAAAGGTTCCATGTGTAATTCTTGTAATATGTCTTCATTTTTTTGATCTACTAGTGTGTATCCTGCAGTCCTCCGAAGGTATCTCATTTCAGCAGATCTAAGTCTCTGTATATCCTTCTGTTTCAACCTCCATACTTCGCTACCATACAAAAGAGTTGGAAGAGCCAGTGTCTTATACACTTTTAATCTTGAATGTTTTTGGACTGACTGTGGCTTGAAGATAGAATTTATTAACCCTAAAATTCTTAAAAATTTAGATATTTTTGCATTTACATCCTTTTCTTCTTCATATGAGATATTGCATCCTAGATATGTAAAATTATTCACCTGCTTCTGACAGGATCTACACATTGAAATGCCATAATTTTTGTTTTTTCTGTAGATATCTTCAAATCATATTCTTCTGTAATTTTGTTAAGTTCATACAGACCTTTCTCTAGATTATCTTCTGAATTTGCTACTATTATTTGCTCATCTGCAAACAATAGGGTGTTTAATTTTTTTTATTTTCTGATAGTCTTATTCCAAATTTATATTTTTTGTTCCAGCAACTATTACTTCATTGATATAAATTGCAAAGAGTGTTGGGGATAGGGGACAGCCTTGTCTCACACCACGATTTATAATCCCTTCTTCAGAAAATCTGTTATTTAATTTAATCTTTATGGTGTTGTATTTGTAAATATTTTGTATGTTCTACAGAAGTAAATTTGGTATATTTCTGCCTTCCAATATATTTAAGAGTTTTGATCTCTTGACTGTGTCCCGCGCCGTAGCCGAGCGGTTAAAGCAGGAAGCCTTGGCGCAGAGCTACGGGACTTGCGCTGGTTCGAGTCCCCATGGGGGAAGAAATTTTCTCATGGTATTTCGGCCAGTATGGGACCGGTGCCCACCCAGCATCGTGAGGCAATTGGGTAGCTAGAATAAGTAGCGGCTCCAGGTTGAGGAACCAGTTATAACGGCTGGGGGACTCGACATGCTAACCACATGTCACCCCTACACTGGCTGTTGATCATCTACCTCTGTGATTGACACATGTGGATGTGAAGGGCCAGCAGCCGGCTGGTAAAAGGGCAACCGCTGAAAAGTGGGAAGACCCTCAATCGGAAATCGGACTGTGTCGAATGCTTTTTTCAAAATCTATGAAAGCAAAATGTGTTTCTAAGTTGAATTCTCTTCTTTTTTTTTCAAGCAATAATTTAACAGAAAATACTGAATCAATACAAGATCGTCCTTTCCTAAATCCATTTTGACATTCCATAAGGAATTTTTTACTGAAACGTTTCAATCTGATTTTTAATGAATCGTTAAATGATATTTGATGAGGTAGTGATAAAAAAGCTAATATATTTGTTTTGACAACCGAGATAAAGAAAAAAAATAGTTTAAAAATATTAATATTGATTGAACATTTTTATATCCCATTAAGAGGAAATCTTAAATAATCAGGATAATATATTGACTTAACAAATTGGCCAGCCGGAATTTCATCACGGAACTTCCAAAATACTGGTCCCAATTGGTACCCTATAAGCAACTTGTTTAGATTTAAATTTGAGATTTAAATAATTTGTTACTACTTATCTCACCTTACATTGGGAATGACGAGCGATGTGTGCACACCCCAGAGCCTAAATCAAATATATAATCATTATATAAAATTACTATTACCTTCATATCAGCATTTAATTCAATAATCCGTTTGATTACAATCGTATTGTAATCCATCTCCACTGCAATATAAACTGCATTAAAATTCTTTATACCTCACCTCATATCCAGTCGTCTAATTATACTGGTTTCAAAACCTAGGTGGTTTCATCTTCAGTAATTGTCGTTCAGCAGAACTGATTCTTACTCCCTCTGTTGATGGACCGATATACCTCCGAATTAAATCAAATTATCGGGGAATTTCAAAATTCGTGAGTTTTTCTTCCTTGTTTAAACGATTTCAATTTACATCTTAAATTAAATCTCACAGTGCTTTTTCCTATAAACGTTCAACTTTTTTAGAGTCAATTTTTTATTCTATTAGTTGATGTTATATACTTTTAGGATTGGATTTTGTATATTGTATGTTTTGGAAATTAAAGAATGGAAAATTAAATGAATACCATATTTGTCTGTGGGAAAATTTTATAGAATATATTGTGCAGTTTTACTTAACTTCTAGTTTTCATAAGTAGTAGTTGTCATAATTTGTTTTGTTATCAGGAATTCGAATATACTAAGCAATTTATTGACTGTGTGTATGGGAGAGAGAAGTTTGTTTTCTGTGCATGATCATTTGGAAGTCAGTTTTGACTGAGCTTGGCGATTTGTTGGTAGAGTTTCAATTATGGTTTCAAATGTGTTAGCGCAAAGTTAGCGATGGTGTTCTTTGTATACTCACAGACATTTGTACACTCGGATACATTAAAAGGTGTTGCATCTGGCATCACCGTTAAATTAAAAATACGCTTGAAAGTAGGGAGAATGCTTACACAGGTAGGACTGTGCACCTACGTATCATCTAGGTTATATTATTTACTTCTAAGCAGTCAAAAATAATGTTACACAAAACGGTTTACGTCCAATACGAATGTCGTTATAATACAGTGAATAGTACATTTATTTATTTATTTATTTATTTATTTATTTACGTTTATACAACATTGATTGGCACTTGGATCGTAATTTCATCAATAATTCAAAATAAATACAGGCCAGTAGTTAGATCCGAGGGTAGTTAATTCTGAACGACTGGATATCATACATATAAACAGCAATTTTTATCTACGTATTGTACAAATCTGTAGTTCCTGTTTAGGCCTACATACTCAAGATGTTTTGATATCTCTCAGCATATTGCAGTATGCGAGCAGTTACAAGGACTATATTCATCCTTTTAGAATAATATTTTTTTTTAATTCCACAAGTTAATGGCTCTGATGTGAAGGATATATTACAATACTAGGCTAAAACTTAAATATAGACAATAACCACCTTAAATATATTATAAATTGTTCAGTAACGTGGTTAAAATCCACGAAGCATGAATAAAAAGTTGTAATATTAAAACTAAATATAATCTTGTTAAATACATAAATTTCTCTCTTCCGTCTCTCTCACTCACTGACACTTGCATAACCAATTCAAGAGCAGTTTTCGCAAACAATGTTTCTGAGCACTTTCATCTAGGAACTTTGATATCTGAAATAGAGCCCGAAGACAGGCTTTATGGAAGACAAAAAAATCTAAAACCCAGCATAGTAATAATGCAATGTATTGTTAAATTGATTTATTGTACGCTATGATATAGGTAATAGTGTTAGCACGGGGCTATGTAGCGTTCATATCTAAACTTCTCAATTTTAAAAATCGGAAATAATAAACTTTGCATATTTTCCTCTTCC